>CM024763.1:123185790-123257749 GCA_014218235.1 Colocasia esculenta | reverse complement strand
TTATGGTAAACAGTAGGTATGTTTTTTAATACTACCTACGATTTTTAGAAGATGAAAAATATTAGTTTATTTTATTTATTTAAAACGTAGGTAATTTTATGAATACCAACATTATACGTAACTGTAGGTAGGGGTGGTAGGTATAGTCACTTTTTCTTGTAGTGCTGCAACGGCTCCATCGCGCAGTGTGTCGGCGGGGTGGAGTGGCCCCCCACGGAGTCCGCCGGCGTCCGGCGGTCTCTCGCCGGGAACGGCGGCTACATAGACTACAGGGCTCTTCGAGGTAAGGGACCTGTATTTGGAAAGCCAAAACCCGGCAATCCGTACGGACGTGGCTGCAATTTACACACGCAGTGCAGGAGTGGTTCATATCAACCCCCGAAGAAGGGTTAAAAGCGCAGACGGGGCTGTTCTTTGGCCTGCCTTTTTTTTTGGATTTAGTGTTCCTTTCTTTTTCTCTGTGTGTGGATTCAGAATCTCAGATCACCTACAATTAACAAACGTTGCTTAATTAGGGCACAAATGGAAGGAACAAACCGCGTATCTCCAATGGTGAACTCCGTCCTCGTAACTAGCTAGTAGGGTGTAAACGAATCTGATATTCTAATATTCTAACTTGATTCTAATAAAAATATCGTTTTTGGAATCGAAAAATACCGATAACTTATCAGAATTGGTATCGGATATTTCGATAAGTTATCGGAATCGGATTGAAAAATAATCGGAATCAGAATCAGTATCGGTTATTTCGATAAATTATCATAAACTCAAAGGTAAAATTATGGTAACACCTTAGTTTATCAGAATTTCGATTCCGATAATATTATCGGAATCGGAACGGAATCGAAATTAATCATTTCAATTTTATCAGAATCGGAATTAGAACCATATTTCGGTTATCGAAATCAGAATCAGAATATGTGTTTCTGATTCTGAACCCGACCCTTTGCAGCCTACTAGCTAGACAATTAGCTAAATGTTTCGAGGATGGCTACTGGGTCAATTAAAAGCTCCTATTTATATTTTGTACGTTTGTTTGCTTGTTTGTTTGAGTATAAACTATATCCAATTTAGTTCCAATAAACGACGTTGAATTTATAAGGACCCATGAGTCCGAATCTCAAATAGGTTTCACTTTTATTCTATTTAGAATAGTATATAATATTATGTTTAATTCATATTAATCCTATCAATATATATGTCATGAACTAGACACTATTTTCCGTTTGACAGGTCGAACTAGACACTTACAACTAATATCTCTATCATCAAGTTCCAACAGGATTGACTTGGTCAGTTCCGAACACACATAAATTGCAATATCCTATATGTGTTGCTTTTGTTCTTATTCTTTTGTCGTACTTGCATTTATTCACAAATCAGAAGCAATTTCTAATGATTTGTGCACATTCATCTTTTTTTTTTTTTGTTAACCATATAGTTTGGGCAACATTAAGTATAAATTTCGATAAAAGGAGAACTTCCTTCGCTCCATGCATGTTAGAACAGGGTTGTGAACCATCTTGGTGGAAATTCGATCTTGGTGCTGCATAGTGGTGCCCAGCCCTGTAATATTGTTTTATGATAAATATAATATATTTCACTGCTGAAAGTGTAATAACTGTACTTCTCATAAATTTTTGTTAAATATAGACACAATACACCACTAATATATTGATTAATAAAGAGCTATGAAAAGTACATTTGTTATACTTTTACAAGTATAATAAGTATTTTATTCGGACTTTTTTTATTGTGAAGTAAGTATATCTTCAGTATCATGAGTTGATTGATAGCTAAGATTTCCTTAAGTGTCTATTTGATATGAGATTAAATAGGGGATAAGAATTAAGTTAATTTAATCTCAGATTTGTGCCTCAAAAAATGTGGAGATAACATAGTTTAAATATTTTAGAGATATTTTAAAAAAGTGGGGGTAAATTAGGGATAACTTATCTCACCTTTTTGGTGATATAGTTTATCCATGTTTTTCTACACTTTTGTGGACGCCCATCGTATGAGGCAAAGATACGTTGAATTTCTTAGTTATTGATCCTGGACACCGATCACGCGACGGAAGATTAAAAAATGATCAAAAGTAAAAATAAAAGTTCTATCCTCACACTAACACTATTTCCTACTAAATAAAGAATGATTATCTTAAAAAATCTAACCTTAAAATATCAAACAAGAGATTGATAAGAAATGGAGATAATGTATCTCCAAATTAATTTATCCTCACACTAACACTTTTGTGGACGCCCATCGTATGAGGCAAATATATATTTTGTAAGCACAGAAAAAAAAAATGTCTACAGACCGTTCATGGATCTATCATAGAATAGTCGATCAAATGGTGTCTGAGGAGTTTAGGGTTAGAGTCAAGACATTCATTCAGTTTGCATTGGGAAAACCAAGTGTAGCAGTAGACAGCGAGGGTCGCATCCAATATCTTAGTCATATGAGCTTGCTAATGTGGATAGTTGTCATTTAAACATAAAAGAGTTTGTTGAAGGTTATATGAATTGGACATGTCATGGTGAGGATCTCTGGTCGTATATATGAGTCTACTAATAATGAAAGGCACAAGTGCATACGTACATATGGTTGTTGATGTCGTTGGTCCTAGATTCAATGTTTATGAGAAGCCTATATTGTGGAAATGGATCTTGGATCCATATGTTATTTTACTTTTTTTTTGATTGTGAGCATGTGTATATTGAAAATAAAATCTCATCGAGTGCTAATCAAGTTGTAGGGGATGAGAAATGAATTTACAATCGCAGAATGCATGCGTGCTAGTCACACAAGTGACAATGTGTTTTACCCTCTGAGAGTCGGAGGGTTAAATCTATTGAGCACCATTTGACTAATAGGAAAGGGGGTATTGAGTCAAGACCAAGACCCGCTGTTGTCTAAGCATAATAACGTTAATTACATCTCTCGGAAAGAG
This sequence comes from Colocasia esculenta, assembly GCA_014218235.1. Lineage (NCBI taxonomy): Eukaryota > Viridiplantae > Streptophyta > Magnoliopsida > Alismatales > Araceae > Colocasia > Colocasia esculenta. Next base: position 123,254,796 of record CM024763.1, on the reverse strand, counting down.
AAAACTCTTGATTAATCTCCAGAGTAAACTTATATGGTCCATAAATATATAAACATACAAAAGAACATTTTGAACTTGAATAGAAACTACAATAGGAAACAATTTTATTTTCCAACGATCAATCTATTATCATTATTGCCATTTCATTTCTCATCATTCATGGTATTTTCCCTTTTTTAACATTTGATTGGGAAGATCAAAATTTTGATCTAAATCTTATGCTTATTTTGGAAGTTTAATTAGAGTTTATGTTGTAGCTTATGAGAGTTTTGAGAGATTTTTTTATTTAAATGGTACACATGTGTGTTTCATTTTTTTTTTTTTTGATGAGAGGGTATAGACTAATGAAGGCATGGCTCTATGAGGTATGAATCGGTAAGGGGCATGGATTGGTGGAAGCATACAGACTAGTGAGTCGATGGGGGAGTGCTGGAGTCGGTGGAAGCATGGGTTGGTGAACATGCAGACTAGTGAGTCGGTGAGGATATGATTTGATGGGATATGGATCGACAGTGAAGTGAACCGGCGGGACTATGAGTTGGGGAATGTGAGCCGGTGGAGCAGTAAGTTGGTAGGAGTGACTGGTTGGATAGCTAGGAGGCAATGAGATGAGGGGGTGTCGTGTGGAAATAGTGGGGAGAGCAACAAATGAGAAAAGAAAGAGGGATATCTCTTAACTAGTGGGGGCAAATGTTATAGGGGTGGAGATAGGCTTAAGATGGTGGAACTATGACCTTATCATCACTCTCGTGCTAGCTTTATTCCTCGTGATCACAAAAGTTCTTAGTTCACCAGGCGAGTACCACACTGTCTGAGACTACCACTCGGTCATGCCGAGGAGACCATGCATGCTTGTCATGTCATCGTCATTTATTTAACTCATTTATTCATTTACACAATCACAAAACATAAGTAGGCGAAGTTGTAATAAGAGAAAACACCCAAATCATTCGACCGATGAAGACACAGTCATTTAATGAACCAAGTGTGGCTCAACAACACCCACCCTTGCCAGCCATATTCAGGGTGGAACTTACGGATATCCATCTATGGGCATGAGATGGTACCGACAGATTTGTGTACGCACAGGCGACGATATGTATGTATGTCCTCGATATTTAATTCGGCGAGACCATTTTACTCAGCGACCATATTGATTGGATATGCTGAATCCTTGCCCATGAAGCTCACTAACTCATTATATCTAAACATGTCACTGGATCAGTGAGTCGACAACCTACTGGGTTCTTGTCGATTTACCGCCTGCGAAGATTCTAGAAACTCATGTCGACTCAAAACATGCAGGGAAAATTCGGCAGCCCCTCCCCTTGTCTCAAAAAGTGGGGGGGGGGGGGAGTCCACGATACACGTCCACCGTGATGGAGACGGTACCAAAAAAAAATGTGTTAGCCAAGTACGACGTCACTTGAATGGCACATGATGCCGATCCCCGAGGCACGCCTTGTAACACCCCGACGCGGAATATCGAGAGTGGAATTACAATTATTTAAATAGTATAGAGCGATAAATAGACAACAAACCACTGCACAATTGGAATAATGCCAAATAAAATCCAACTTCATTAATAATTCATCAAACTTCATTACAATTACTAATTAGAGCCATAACTAGGGCCCAGAGTACTTTATTCAATCTCAAACTAATACATACTGACTGATTAACGACTAAACTAACTAACTACTAATTAATGGTTGCTGAAATGGGTCACTCCTGAGCGTCATCCTCGTTCCCTTCCTCATGAGTGTGGTAATCACTATCAAACTCACCTGAAACATATGAAATAATAACGCAGGATGAGCGAATAACGCCCAATAAGACTTAATATCTCGCGAGAACAAGCATGCCTTAAATGATTAATGTCTTAAGTGACAGAATAACTAGAAAGAATAGTCAGGTACAGCAAGTAACGATGTCAAGAGAACAATAGCACCTTCACGAGAGTATAACACCACAAGTATGATAAGGATTGCCCATTTCACGAGATAGCAAGTAAACTAGTCACAATAGCAAGTATTGGTTGATATTCTTTCAACCACGAGTTTAAGTATCAAATAAATGATTGATTGATTGCCATAGATTAAATCTTGAGTGTCATGTGTTAGGTGTATTCCAAACACCCTGATCATTAAACCTCGCGAGTTATAGCCTTCGGCGCTCATCCCAAGACTAATCGGCCCCTTATAATTTGCCTAGCATAGTCATGTTTGTTATCTTAGACAATCAATTGATGGTCAAATAGAGTACCAAGAATAGATGAGGGTAGTAGACGAATAGACGAGAGTACAGAGAGAACGTGAACAGATGAGAGTACAAGAATAGTAGATGAGACATGGTCAAAATCGTAAAACAACGATAATCACACGATAGTCACAGTTGCACGGCACTAGGTCGGGTGCCGAAAGTTAGGTAGAAGTCACATCCGCCCATTATTCGTGTGAAAACACAGTCTAGATAGTCCGGTGTGATCCCCAAGTAAGAAGGAAACACACTAAGGCCGTTGGATCTTACTGATCCCTAAGGGTGTAACGACTTTAAGGATACAACCAACTCGTCGGCAATGGACGTGCGCCAAAGTCAAGGAGACTTACGGAGGCCTTGACAAGGAGTCTCTGGTTTAGTCAGGAGTATTTCCAACACAGAGGTGGTCCATGCCAAGAGAAAGTGTGTAACGAAACGTTGTCCGTCTTGCCTTGAGTGCTCGAAGGCAGAGGGACGCGATATCGGTGTACAAAGCACGCGAATAATACGAAGACAAGTGTCATTTAAATAATAGGAAAATTTAAGTGAAATAATTACATTTAATTATTACCAGATATATTATTGAGTATTTTAATAAGGTCTCACTGCAATTAATAATGTTTAGTGTGTGCAAGTGTAAGAGATCATGAGATTATGATAAATCGTGCACATGACTTTTAATTAATGAGATTTATTTAAATATTGACAAATAATAATATTCAGGTTACTATTAATCTTAACAGTGCATGATTTAGCTTAAACAAGGGTTAAATGACATAAATAGTAGGGGCATAAGGGCAAATATTAGTTCTGGCGCAATTCTTGAAATCACGACGGGGCGGTTCGGGCGTGACTGTCGAACCAGCCGGCCTGGCGCAGTTCGGGAGGAAATCACAACGGCGCAGGCCGTCGCGTTTACAACGCGATGGACCAGCCAGTTGCGTCCTCTCTAATATCACGACGGGTTGGGCCGTCGCGATTTCAGAGAGGCGGCCCGACCCAAAAAGGTTTTGCAATTTTTGGGTTTTGGTCCTTCCCTCCCATACATGATATAGAGCTCTTCTAAAATCGATATAAAATCGCACGATGATCCAAAAATTACGAAACTAATTTTAAATGAAAGTAGACTCATAGATCTATTCAATAGACATGAGTAATTAGGAAACGGACAAGGTTTCTGCATGCTTTAACAAGGTTACATTTCGGTGACCTAAACATGCGCAGTCATGAAAAATGATTTAATTTGCAAAGATTACATGATGAAAATTAGGAAAATAGGGGAGTTTGAAAGCTAACAGCATGTAGTATTTATGAGAATAGTGTCATGGCATGGGATTGAGTACATGCATGAATTTAAGGTAAACAAGAGGGTTTGGGTGCATGATACTGACTGGATTGAAACATTTAATTCTCCATCATGAAGAACGAAAAATTGTAAATAGGGACTTTCAAAGAGGAAGCGTGGGCTACCTAAGGTTAAAATTTCACGATTTGTGCTTGAGAGATACTACCTTTCTTGTTTTGTTTTAAATGGGCATTTTCAACACACAATATATATATCACATAACATATAGCTCAACTTATAGTTGGTGAACCTTTTCTTTCTCATCATCATCTTCTTATTCTTTAGTTCGTGCTTTCTTCTTTCATTCTGAATACTTGAAAGCAAGATCAAGATTCGTGAAGCTCTCCTTGAAGATGTGCTAACGGAAGAAAGAGAATCACCTATTTGAGGTCGCATATCTCTAAGGGGACGTTGTTGCGAGATCTGCACATCAGGTGGCAATAGATCTCTTAGTTCTAGCGGCTTCGCGCTTCGACTCAACAGATTATGCATCTAACTCTATTTTATTTCTAATCATTATATTGATTTTTGTTTTTTCACAATATATCTCCAACAATAACTCCTTTCATGTAACAAAATAGCTATTTTCGATTGACAAATAACAAGGGGAGACCTCAATTGATGACTAAATTTTGGAGGACAAGTGGCACTTCTCAATTGACAAATAGTTTTTCTACCTCGACAAAATAAGGGGAGGCGGCGGTGGGCATTATCCCAAGGACGTGCGCCATTTTGAGCATCATTTTAATTATGGTATCATTTCTCTCAAAACTTATTTCTTCACAAAAAAAATGGTGTGGAATTAGAGTTCATTTGGTTGTTTGTAAATATATACGTAGAAAAAATATTTCTAAAGAATAATATTACAGAAAAATAGATAGAGCATAATTATTTATTTGGTACCCATGTGAATAATTTTTTTGAAAAGATTTTTTGTTGTTTACTAATGAAATATTAAAAAAAAAACATTCGAAAAATCGCGAAGACACTGGTCTCAGTTCATAGATGATGGTTGGTGCTATAAGAGAGATAACGCGGATGAGGGCAGAGAAGGCACCGGTGAAAATTCTACATGAAAGAGGAATCGAGGAAAGTGGATTACAGAGTCCCTTCAAAGATGTCAAAATTTAAAATTTTAAATAAAACTTTTTTCATAAATAAACTTTTTAGGTATACCAAATAAGTCATTTTATAAAATTTTCTCTATATTTTTTTTTTTACATGAGATTCTACATCCAACCAAACAGCTAACCACATAGCTAACTCTCACCTTGGGCAACCTTGTCCAGGACCGATATTACATACACCCTTCCATGTCTCATAAGCAGACCCTCTATTGAGGGGGTATAACGTGCCTATAATGTATTAGTCAATGGGAAAGGAAAATTATACTTTCAAGTGTATTTAAAAAATATAATAAATATTTTTCGAATACAATTACAATATGATCACTTTTGTATTTGAATGTTGTTTTACAAGAAGGAATTTAATAACAAATGAAAAGATTGCTTTCTTTTCGTGCCATCTCATCCTTATTGCAAGACCTGCAATAAGTATCTTTACATGTGAAACCCTTTGCACTTTTTAAAAAATAAATAAAATAAAAGCCTTCATCCTGGCTATTTTATTAATGAAAAAGAGGTTAAATAGTAACTAAAGTCAGTTACAGACGGGGGTGGCAATGGCCATAATGAAGACCCTCAGAAGAAGAAATGCAATGTAAGAGACCAATTATATTAAATTTTAGAATCTTATAAGTGAGATGTCAAAAATATATACGTCAAAAGATAACTCGAGGACAAAGACTCGGATGTCGCAAGCAACACTCAATATCATCATCTTCTATTTCTTTATCTAACACCTCAAAATTTAATTTTGTTCTAGACATAAAAATATTTTCTTTTGGCACCCTCTCCAATCCGCCTAAGACCTCAGCGCCTCTTGGATAGAGTTAAATGTGAGTTAACTCTGAGTTAACTCAGAGTAACTAGAGTTAACTCAAAAAGTGCTTTGGTAGTGGGTTAGAGTTAACTTTTGGGGTTGGGGTAAAAGTGTGTTAAAAGTGAGTTAACACACCTTTTTGTAACCCACCTCTAGAGGGGACAAAGTTAACTCAAGTGAGTTAACCACTTTTTCCTCTCACATCACAAGCATTAAATGCACATTAAATGCACCTTTTCCCATCCCAAGATAGGTTAACTCACTTGTTCTTACCAAGTGTGTTTTACAAAAGTATGTTAACTCACCATATGATCAAAGTTAACTCTATTATTACCAAAGCAAATAATGAGTTACACATGTGTAACTTTGTACATGGGTTGGAGTTATCTTAACTCCAACCCATTACCAAAGAGGCGCTCAAGGTGTGGAGGAAACCGCGGCCGGCCTGGCGCAAGGGGCTTTCTATACTCTGAATTGCTGTTCTAGCAACAGCTTAATTAACTACTTGTAAGACTCTGATTAAGATCACAGTATCCAAACCCATCTTTAATCGCCTTTTAAAACCACAAAAATCCTTTGTTATCTCCACCACACCTTGGATATATAATTAAGATTCCTACCTACCACTCTGAGTGGACGAAATCAATTAGTGCTACTTGCACCCCCTCCCCCCTCAATGCCGATTGGTGCGTTAACTTTTTCATCCTCAAATAATAAAGAAAAAGTATAGTTAGCCGTTAGACGTCTATCTCAGACACTCACCAAATGTTGTATCGGCTACGAACCCGGCCAATCCCTTTATATTTTGGGTGGATGTCGGTGGCGCTCACGTGACATGTTCGGGTGATATGTTCGAACATTTCAATCAAATATTAAAAATATATTTGATATTAAAATAGATCGAAGATAAAATGAAGATAGATTGAAGATAAAATGAAGATATACTCACTTTATCCCCGATCTATTATAATACCAACCATATCAAAATATCTTGGGTGTCGGATACTAATTTTTTTTTCTCTCTCTCTATATAGAGTATCGGGTGTAAATCCTTCATCTATATATGTATTCCAACTGAAATTCTAAGGACAAAGATGAAAGAAGACGATGTTAAAAATAATAACCACAATCAAATTATTTTACATTTAAAAAAAAAGATGGTAGCGAATTAGATGATCACCTCTCTTAGTCTCTTGCCAGAAAGAACGGATCAGTTCACCTGGAATTCACATGTGGAGGTATACATCTGTCCTTGGATCGACTTGTGCGCGGAGCTGATTTACGGATCATTAGAACAAACCAGTACTAACACAGACAAAAAGCAAGAGACACACCGTTCATGGGACGACATGCTATAGCTAGCTAATAACACGAACCCCACTTAACAGAAGCTACTACAACGTACGTGAACACGGGCAACTGGGCAAGATCACCATGAAACAGCGGGCCACGACACCGGCATTAATGATTTGCCAAGGTTACTTAAATCACCTCTGTGTTGATTACCCGTCCCCCTAATAATTTGAGGTGCTTCTGCATCTCTCGTAGGTATTGCAGCCGCGGTTGTAGCGATTGGCGGGTTGTGCTCGACCCGTTGGAGGTCTTTCAAATGTCCTGTAGCCTATGTAGCGGCCGGCGTTCTGCTCGAGAGGCCGCAGGATGCCGGCGGACTCGGTGAGGGCCACTCCACCCCGTCAAGACACTGCGCGATGGAGCCGTTGCAGACAGCTCCCCGGCCGGCTGCTGGGATGGCATGGTGACCATCGCTGGTAGAAGCAGCAGCGCCCTGCTGTATGACCAGCCATGCCGTCATCACAGCGAAGAAGACGAGACCTCCAGCCGACCCACCTGCAGCCATTGCCGCCGTCTCTCTCTCTCTCTCTCTCACACACACACACACACGTACACACACAAACAGTGTGCGCGCGTGATGGAGAGTCATATATAAAAAAAATGTATGGCACCTGAGATTTATATTTATATTTGTGTTTTTTATTTTCATTGGCTAATGTACTAAAGACACGATACACCAATCTAATAAGAATAAGAAATACAAGTGCAATTGTTAATCTCAATTCTTCCAAGTACACTAAATTCTTCTCTATATGTTATCAAGAGTGGCTCCTCTCTCTCACTGTCAACCCATTAATCTATCCTCTTTACATCGTGTGTGTCGCTCCTTCTCTAGTGACGGGGCCAGGGGGGCTAAGGGGACAGTAATTAAGGTGAGGGAAAGTGATGAAAGCAATGGGTTAACGGACGAATGAACACATGCACACACATGGGCTAGCTGTTGCTTGTCGGGCATTCCTCCATGCTGAAATCTCTCCCTTTAATGGAGTGTAACTTTAAGAATCGGTAGCTAGTGTAGTAGTGTGTCCTTGTCTTCCTTCTCATCTCTGCCAGAAAGAAGGGATCTCATTCCCTGAATTCACTTGTGGAGGTACATCTGCAGTCCTTGGATCGACTGTTGTGCGCGGAGCTGATTACGGATCATTTGAACGAACCAGTAACAATTAAGACAAAAAGCAAGAGACACACCGTGGGACGACATCATGTACTAGAGCTAGCTATAACACGAATTACCCACTTAACAGAAGCCACTACTACAACGTAAACACGGGCAGCTGGGGGCAAGACCATGAATTAACAGCGCGCGGGCCAAGACACCAGCATTAAAGATTTGCCAAGGTTACTTAAATCACCTCTGTGTTACCCGCCCCCACATTACTACGTGTGATTTCTGCATCTATAGTATATTTTGCAGCCGCGGGTGTAAGGAATGCAGGGCCCTTTGAAAAGGGTTAGAATAGAGTTCATTTGGATTAATCTTGAGTTATGTCAAAAGTGATTTGAAAAGTCGTAAATTTTAATTCGGGTCAAAATAAATTAGATTAGATTTAAATTAGAGTAACACGAGTTATCCTAACCCATCTCTACAGGGGAGTAGAGTTAACTAATTTTAATTTTTTCTTATTTTTTTACACTCACTTTTCATATTTATTTACACATTTTCTTCCTCCCGCTCACCCATCTCTTTTTTTAAATATTAAGTGATGGTTGATTGTGCAAATCGAGAGGGAATCACAATTAAAATGTGTAAATTTGAAATATTGAACGAAAGATTAATCCAATATAAAATTAATAATCAATAAAAATATATGATAATCTTTTTATATTACTACTATTCAGTCATAATGTGATTTACATAAGAAGATAGTAATACAAAATATAAAAAAATTAATATAAAGAGATGGTAGTACAAATTATAAAAATAAATTATATAATGATAACACAAGATATAAAAAAATAATGTTAAATATTATATATGATAATCTCAATATATTACTAAAGTTTACTTATAATATATTTTATAAATCTTAATATACATCTAGATAGCATAAGTAAATAATAGCACATAATATAATAAAAAATAATAAAGAAAAGTAATAAAAGATATAGGACAAAAATATTTTTAAAAAATATAATATAAAAATAGATGGGTCAATCACTTTAACCTCTCAAACTATTAAGACAAAAGATAAATTAACTCACTTTAACTCATAAAATTAACTATTGTATTACCAAAACAAATTATATTTTAACTTGATCTAAAATTATGTCTGAGATTAAATTAGATTAACCCTAACTTTTTTCCAAACAGACCCACGTGGTTTTGAGTTATTCATTGCAGTACCCCTTCCAAGAGCACCGTAGCCTATGCAGCCGTCGTTCTCCCCGAGAGACCGTCGGGTCCCGGCGGACTCCGTCGGCGGCCACTCTACCCCATCGGCACACTGCGCGATGGAGCCGTTGCAGATAACACCCCGGCCGGCTGCTGGGATGGCAAGGTGACCGTCGCTGGTAGAAGCAGAAGCGCCCTGCTGTATGACCAGCCATGCCGTCATCACAGCGAAGAAGACGAGACCTCCGGCCGACCCACCTGCAGCCATTGCTGTCCTCTCTCTCTCTCTCTCTCTCTCTCTCTCATCTCTCTCTCCTCTCTCTCTCTCTCTCTCTCTCTCTCTATCTCTCTCTCTCCTCTCTCTCCTCATAGTGTGTATCTATATATATTAGGGATAATTATTAATTAATCTCTAATTTTGTAAGATTTATTTTTAAGTTCTTATTAATTATGTAAGTTTTTTTTAATTATATAAATATTTTCTGTTATAACTATGTAATTCAGAGATTTAAAAATAAATCTCACAAAATTAGGGACTAAATAATATTCTTTGTATATTATCAAAGTGGCGGTTCTCTCTCACTGTCACCCCATTACTGTGTGATGGACACGTATCCTATGACGACCGGTGAAGTCGTTGGTACATGGTAAGGTGAATTATAGGAATGTTTACATCTAGAATTTATCACCGATTTCTTTTTTTTTACTAGTATTTATTGCTCCTTTTTAAGTACCACTACATTCAATTAAGATACATGGAGATATGAGAATGTTTACATCTAGAATTTATCACTGATTTTTTTTTACTAATAATTAATTAACACTGAATTCTTGCTCACCATTACATTCGATTAAGATAGAGATGGTGGTTGGCGATGTAAACATGTATGTGACATGGTGTAGTTCTACCTACAATATTGGCAATGCCACCTCCCCCAGAATTAATTAATTAACGTAATTAATTCTTGTCTCTTATCTTCTTCAATCACACTATAAGTTCTTTAGAATAATGATTAGTCTAAGAGAAAGACTTACTGATCTTAGTACAATAATACTAGTTTTAAGTGCACTTAAAAATCATTGATTCACCTTGCGCGGTTTACTGTATCGTATTATGCTATCTTATAATGAAGACCATATCGGAAGTAAAGAAAACGCAATGTAAAAGACCAATTTATATTAAATTTTAGAATTCCATAGGTGACTGATCTCAAAAATATACATGTGGACAGTACAACTTGAGGACAAAGGCTCGGGTGTTGCATGCAACACTTAATATCATCTTCTATATATTTCTTTGTCCAACTCTTCAAAATCTAATTTTACTCTAGACATAAAAATATTTTCTACTTTGGCACCCTCTGCAGTCCGGCTAGCTGGAGAAAAATCTTGAAGACCTCGAGGTGTGGAGGAAACCGCAGTTGGAGAAGGGGCCGGGCTGGCGCAAAGGGTTTTCTATACTCTGAATTGTTGTTCTAGCAACAGCTTAATTACTTGTATAAGACTCTCTGGTTAAGATCACAGTATCCAAATTAACCCTCTTTAATCGCCTTTTAAAACCACAAAAATCCTTTGTTATCTCCACCACACCTTGAATAATTAAGATTCCTGCCTACCACTCTGAGTGGACGAAATCATTCCCCCCTCAATTCCCACAGTTGCGTTAACTTTTTCATCCGTCAATAATAAAGAAAAGGTTATATAGTCAGCCGTTAGACGTCTATCTCAGACACTTATCAAATGTTATATGGGCTACGAACCCGGCCAATCCCCTTATATTTTGGGTGTACACCGAGTGATGAGGCAGCAAGTCGTGCTCTCAACAGTATCAGCCCCCGAGTCATTAAGAGACATTACAAGAAAAAACGGTTATAGAGATCAACTTTGCCACCGATTTTATTGATCTCTATTCGGTCTTAATCAACAACCGAATAACGACTGATAGTATAGGTCTCAAATTTGAGACTAATTAACGACCGAATTGAGTTCGGTCGTTAATATCAGCGACCGAATTAATTGGTCTCAGATTTGAGATCGATTAGCGACCGATTATTAACGGTCTTAGATCGGTCGTTAAGATCCTAATTTTTTCTCACCCCGCATTCACTCTCTCACTAGACACTCCCACACTCCCACAGAAGCCGTAGAGAAGGCCTTACTCCCTTGCGGAAGTTGCCGCTGCCGCCGCTGAGGATGCCGCCACCTGCTGCTGTCGCCGTTGTCGAGGACGTTAGTTGTCGCCTTCTGCCGTCACCACTGTTGAGGACTCCACCGCTTGCTACTGTCTCCGCCGCCTGTTCCCGTCGTCGCCAGCACCTCCGGTCTTCATTGCCACCCATCCGACCATCTCTGCCGTCCAACAGCATGTCGACGCCGTTAGCAACCCCTCATCGCTGGTATCTCTCTCTCTCTCTCTCTCTCTCTCCCCTACTATGCGCTGCCCCTTCATCCCTCCATCCCCCCTTTGCCCTTCCCTTCTCCCTGTGGTTTTGATATTAGCAATATTCAATCCCATGTACCAGAGATACTACGCCAGGAAGGCCGACGACAATGCTGCTATTGCTGCTACAAATATCCCCAAGCACAATGTCTACTGATATGGCTAGCAGTCATAGAGCAGTTTCTGGTGGTGCTTAAAATCTCCAATTTAATCTTGAAGTAGTGTTCCAAGTTTTTGTGATCTAACAGTTGCCCTAGTAATAAGATCACATGCAGTTAAACTCTCATCCCTTTTTCTGTCTACACCTGACATATATTAGAGGAACTTCTAGACTTGCTTCCAACTTCTATATTCACATCTTGGACTTACAGATCTTGGTGAACCCTTTTAATGTCTAAAAGCATACTTGCTCATCACCACTCTGCAGAGAGCTCACATCTCGTCCACGAGAAACCAATCAAATAAGAAAACATTGTAATAGTGAACTAATTAGGTTTGAGGGTCTAAAATTTAAATATAGGTTCAATCAGTCTATCAATTGTTCTAACACAACTTGGGAGGTGAAAGTAACCCGTAAAATTAATTGAGTTTAAATTGAATTCCAAGTTTGAGCTCAATGTTCAAATTTATATTTTTTAAAAGAATTTAATTTAAAGTCAATAAACACGGATTTAGGAGGGCCAAATTTTCAATATAGGTCTGATGAATTTGTCAATGATTCCAACACGACCGAAAAAGTGAGAATGACTTGTAAAAACTGACGGAGTCCAAATTAACTCTCGATTTGAGAAAAACGCTCAAACTATCGTTCATCAAATTAAGTTAAGTGAAAAATAATCTTGCTTCTAATTTTTTAAAAAATAATTTATTTATTAAATATTTGATTTTGATTTTTTATAAATAATATACAAGATTATCTATCGCGATGCGCTGTAGGAAACGAGGGCCAAGATGACATATACGCAGAGAATTTGTGATGGGTGTATATTGTGGTTTGTGATTTATTCTTAGTTGTGTGGACGTTGTGATTTTTATGATGAATTTGTGTAGATGTTTCTTGTGATTTGTGTGATAGGGTATTGTGATTTGTGTGATGGGGTATTGTGATTTGTGTGATAGATGTATTGTGGTTTTATGTTTTATTGTCATTTATCAGGTAATTTATTGTCATTTATGATTAAATATTAAAAAAATAATATGATATTAGCGATCGAATAGTAACCGAATAAATCGATCACAATACGATCGCTAACATCAGAGACCACACTTATATTGGCCGTTAATTTGTTGCAGATATTAACGATCGATAACAAATCGTTCGCAAAAATTGAAACCAATCGACGACCGCTTATGATCGGTCGTTATTTGTAACCGATAAAAATCGGTTGTAATATAGCGACCGAAGGAATCGGTCACTGATCGGTTGCAATTCGATCGTTAAACCCTTCTGCGATCAAATTAGGACCGATTAGCGACCGTGTTATCAGTCGCTATCAACACTCTCTGTGCTCTTGCTCGTGTCTACTGGTGATCTCCGTAGGTGCCTTCCTCCCCTTCTTTCTTCTTCTTTGTTGATTCACCTCTTCTATAATACCTAGCGTCGGGCAAGATGTTTCAAGGATATGTATGTGGGCGTCACTTAAAAATCTCCCACTGGATTTCTTATGGTTTGAAAAAAAAAGAAATAAATAAGTGTTCCCATTATTATCTCTTTCTCTCTCTATCATCGTTTTCTTTTTCCTTCATATCTAAGAATCACTTAAATAGTTGGATTAAACATTTGTCATCTGACATTACGTCTACTAGTTCATTAAAGCACCTCGAAAATATTTTTTTAAAAAAATACAAGAGATGGAAAAATATAATTTTCAGCAGATTATTTTTACCGCTCAACAAGATCTATGAGCAATCCATATTTCCGAATTTCAATAGGGCATCATCAATTTTTTCCTTTTCATGAGAGTCATCTAAATTGATGGTACAGAAGTCATGTTATGTAAATAGTTCCGTCGTAAATCACTTTAACAGCACCACACTATCACTAATTAATAAAATAAGTACAACGAGTTGGTGCTTTGGCAAGGAGTATATGAGACAGAGAATAAATTAAAAGGACAGTTGAAATCAAAAAATTACAGTTTTAAGAGGACACGTGAAAATTAATTAGATGAGGTGGTAAAAAAAAAAAAAGATTAGGCCTTCATCCATGCTCTAATACTAAGTTGAAATCACAAAATCATAGTGCTGAAATTCACAAGTCCAAGATCATAAGTAATATTAGGAACCTCATTTAAAAATTGATGTAGAACTAAAATATCCAAATTTCAATAGAGAGAACCGTCCATCATATATATTTATAAATATGAATGCACTAAGATCGGGACGGCATTAATTAAATCATAGTGTATAGAATGGAGGAGTCTAACTAATTCTAATATGAAGGGGAAAGGAATTAACGAACAAAATTTATATGTAGTGCCGGTCATAACCCAAGTTGAGGTCTACATCTACTTATATACCGCATCATAAGAAAATGACTTAAGTTAAGTTCATAATTAGCTTATATAGAGATGGATTAATATTTCCGTATAAACTATGTAGAAAATAAAGAGGTTTACGCATATAGCTAGCCACGCTCATGGGGAAAAGCCCACACAATGCTGAGCATCATGACACGTATACTAGGAAGATAAATCACCTTAATAAAATGCCACAAATATGAACCACACACGCACAACACGTCCTCACTTGTATCAGCATGAGTTTCATCAAATAAATAAATATATATATATATATATATATTGGGATACGGCGGTGCGGCCCCGCCATACCCTAGCCACCATCCCGCGGCAGCGCTGTCGCCCCGTTTTTTTTGTTTTTAATTTTTAATTTTTTAGCAGCCGTTTGATGGTGATCTAACGGCTGCGCTGAGGTGCGGCGGAGCCACACCGCCGCACCTCAGCATTTACCTATATATATATATTTGATATTCCAACGAAAGCTCAAGAGTAGAGAGGAAAACCAACTAAAGAGTAGAATAAAGCTCCCCTAAGTTTAGCAATTACACCTTGACAACAATAGTTTTCCATATATCTTTTACCTTGAAGTTATCTAGAGTTATCACTTTTTACCAGTCTATGCATCATACTCAAACCAAAATAACTTTTAACCGTGAATTTATCCCCTCTTATCTCCCTTATCCCTCCTTTCAAAATGGCCGTACATCTTCTCTTTGCATCATATATAGCAACCACCATTAAACTCCTTTTCATGAGCTCCAATAGTATCCCATCACCATGAATATATATATTTAAGCACTAAAGATGAAGTTAAACTTCCAATAACTTACAAAGCACAAGAAAAACCACAAGAGAACAAAAATGGCAGCTACAAAATATTCCTAGAAACATTAGCTCACGAAATTTAGGAAGACTGGCATAGGAAATTGGATAAGATTAGGAAACCAAATCTTTAGGGCTGGTTTTCCTGATCCAATGCACAATTGGGTTGCAAGTAGTCATCGATCCGTGACGAGCAAGATTGACGTACTGCTTTCAGCATTGAGTGGGTATGCTGTGTAATGTCGTCATCTGACTTTTGTGATCGAAAAACTCTTGATAGTTTTGTGAAATGCGGTCATCACCACTCATCACTGAATTGTAAAGATAGATTAATGGATTAAGCAATCAAGATTAGATTATTATGAAATTCTTAGAAGTATTACAGAATTGTAAAGATAGATTGGTTGACCAACTTATTCTTTTTAATCCACCAAACAGTGAGTTAAAATCCGCAAAGGCTAAGAAATTCTAATCTCAAGATTCGAGATTAAGTGTTCGAATAGATAGTTGAAGAACAGAAAATGAAATTGTTATAATTAAAGGGAAAATCCCCCAAAGGCTAAGAAATTCTGATCTCAAGATTCGAGATTGAGTGTTCGAATAAATAGTTGAAGAACAGAAAATGAAGATGTTATTGATACGAGGATGATGACGTTTTGAACTTGTAAGAAGCTAATCTAAGGGTGATATTTCCAAAGTTAACTCTCTGATATTGAAGTAAAAAATCAAACTTTTTAGAGAAACAAAAAGAATTGGGGAGAGAAAGAGAGAGGAGGGGTCGAGAACAAATGCGGATCCTCTGCACCAATTTTTTGCACCATATTTATTTACCACAACTATATAAAAAAATATTTTAAAATCAAACAAATATATTTTTTATTATTATAAGAAGAGTGGATTTTAATAAAATCTCATTCATAACAGGTAAACTTTAAGGGAATGAGTCATTCTCTTGACTTATTTTTGTTAAAAATGGGTCAATCTTGGTCAACCTTAAGAGAATAACTCATTCCCTTGGAGTTTATCCATTTTCAATGGAATTTTAATAAAATCCACTCTTTTATAATAATTATTATTTTTATTTTTATAATATTTTTTAGAGATTATGGTGTAAAAATTAAGTTGGTGCAGAGGATCTCAATCTATCAAAAACTAATGCCGCAAGATCTCGTTAATTGGTTCCCCTCTTTTAACTGTGACTATGGTCCTCATCACCATGCTATCGCTTGGGCTCGCGCAATCGCGCAATAGTAAAAAATTAGATTGGGGACTTGATGTGGCTTTACCAATGTTTTGTGAAGAGATATTAAACACAATTTTTATTATTTTTTGAAACATAGATCCTATCTACTGTCATGTTAGCGTTAGTTATGTTCTATCTATTGGTGGTGTGGGATAGCGTGTACATTAAACATATATGTTTTGTTTAGTGGGAAAATTACGGTGATTTTCTACCATTTAAAATGTTCGATTAAAAATAATTGTCAAGAAGAGAAAATGGACATATGAAATATTTCACTATTTAAAAGAGAACAACTTAGTGTCCTCCAAAGAGTATAATAAAAGTGATGTGAATTGTTTTATGAACAATTCTATTAGTTGACAAAAGAAAGAGAGAGAAAGATTTTCTTAGATTTTTAACCAATAAAATTATTTGAAGAGCAATCTACATCATCTTTATCTTCTTCCTTAGGGGCACTAACTTTCTCTATTTAAAGAAAGTAGTCAAAACATTGATCTTACTGAGAACATCAATACGATTTCATATAGACTTGGATTATTTTAAAAACTAGAAAGTATCGATGTTGTAACGAATAGTGGGATGATGCGTTTTTCTGGGCCCGGCTTGTTATCTTACTCTCCGAGTGGGCCGCGACTTTTTGAGTTATTGGGCCTTCACCTCTCTTGGACTGTTTCAGCAGTTTGGACCTTTTGGTATTGGGCCAAGACGAAATCAACCTTTTCTCCAATATGTTACAGACGTGCCCAGAAGGAATAAACACGCAAAAGAATATTAACATGGTAAACATACTTATCTATATAGAGCAGGTGATAATTTTAAGATACGATCCATAATCATCTTTTCACTTTTCTTTTTCAAATATTTTATATCTTATCAACCTTAAACAGATTATGTTCATAGGAATAAGCAAGGTAGTGGATCTAAAGCACTCTTAATCATCTTTATTGAAACATCCAATGATGTCCCATCTGTTATTAATAAGGTTTCTTCTTTTTTTATTTAAAAACTAGTCTATTACATTGTGGGGATAATCTTTGACAAATTCTTAAAAATTTGATATCATTGAGAGTTGAATTTCTGACCTCCGAATTTACAACAGAATACTTAACTAAGCCACTCCTTATCTACTATCAATAAAAAAATTTTAAATGAGCCCACTTGAACGTTGGTAGTGGAATCATCGTCACTATTCATAATACCTACCTCCATGATTGCATGATTGGATGGATACCCATCCATAGTCTCTCTCTCTCTCTCTCTCTCTCTCTCTCTCTCTCTCTCTCTCTGAGATGGCTTCAGCTGGGTCGGCGGCAGGTCTCGTCTTCTTCGCTGCGGTGACGGTGTTGCTGGTCACACCGAGCGCTGGTGCTGCTGCTGCTGCTGCTCCTACCGGCGACCCGGTTCACCTCGCCGTTACCGTAGCCAGGGTGGCCGTCTGCAACGGCTCCATCGCGCAGTGTGTTGACGGGGTGGAGTGGCCGCCGACGGAGTCCGCCGCCACTCGAAGGTCCCTCGCGGGCGCCGGAGACCACATAGGCTACGGTGCTATATATCAGCCACAAGACCCCACATACAAGCCTGCCAAATCCGGCGCTCCGTACGGACGTGGCTGCAATACTACGAGAAGTGCAGGCGTGGGTCGTATGGAGGCGGCTAATAGCTAGATGTAAGATCATATCGGCTGTTCTTAAAAATTTGTCCTTCTTTAGAAGAATTTCTGTGTTCTTGCTCATGTATGGATTTAGTGTGTACGGGTGATCTATATATATGTGGGAGTGTTCGTTTCATGTTTCTATGTTTGATTCCGATCATCTTTAATAGGGTATTTGGGAATACTGTTTTTTTTTATTAATATTTCTATCTAAAAAATTATGTTATATCAATTTTTAATTTAAATTTTAAAATTGAGAAATTTTGATATCATTTGTTTGACGAAAATATCATAATTTTTAAAATTTATGTAGATCTATTAATATTTTTATTTTTTTAAAAAATATTTAAATCGATAAGAGAGAGGAGAGGTTGGAGAGAGAGAGAGGGGGAGAGAGACCCGCTATTTTTTGAAATTAAAAACAATTAGAGACTTGTTTTTTTAAGAAAGAGTTTTCTATCGGATAAGATTTCTCCCTAAAAATTGGAAAAGTAACCACTAAAAGTGAAAAAGTGGATTACATAACCTAAGTTTCTAAATTTGAGAGAAAAGATAGGAGAAAAAAAGCACCTAAACACCCTATAAATGTTGCTTCAGGCACAAACTGAAGGTACTCCGTTTATTAGATAACTCCGTTTTGTATTTCTTATGTTTGGGGAAAAAAAAGATAAATAAAAGAGTGTTCTCATTCTTATGTTTATATCTTACTGTACCTTTGTTTATTTTATCTCTAAGATTGCTGAAAACCATGAGTCCAAGAAAAAGTGCTTCAAGCAAGTATTTCTTTGAACAATATCTTTAAAAAATCATAATATTTTTATATTTTTCTACTCAAAAAATTTATGCGTCATCCATATATATTTATTTAAATTCTCATTAGGGCTACAACCAAGTTTGATTCGAGTACGAGTACGGTACCAAAACATGAGTTTTCGATGTCAATTTTGATAACCACTTAAAGCTTTCAATTCTGATTCCGATATAATCGGAATAGTCATTTCTGATTTCGATCTGATTCTTATTAGACTACCAAAGTCAAATTTTCAATAAGTTAAGGTGGTTACTATGACTTTGTCTTCTGAATTTATGGACAATTTATCATAATAATCGATACCACGATTATTTTTTAATTTCAATTCCGATAACATATCGGAATAACCGATACCGATTCTGGTAAACTATTAGTATTCTTTTTAAATTTCAAAATCGATAATTCTTATAGGAATCGAGTCGAAATATTGGATGGGAAATGAGGAGCTACAAATCCATAGTCAAAAACCTATTTTATATTCTATTTGGCCCGAGGTCCAATTGATGCAATGTTTATTTTAAAATTTTAGGTTTAAGGTTTGCTGTGAATAAGAGTATTTAGGTCATTGGTTATTAGGTTTATTGCTATTAGGAGGTTTATTTTGTTATTGCTTTCTTTTGGGGTTTAGATGCAAATATGTGCATCTATATAAACTCCATGTAATCCTTTTGGAGAAACCAATAAAAGAATACAATGGAGTTCGACTTTATCCTAAATTTAGGCTGAGATGATTACCCCTCTCTCCCTCCATTGCGGCTGACCCAATCACCACCTTCCCTTTCCCTCCATCCTCCTTTCTTCCTTGTGCTGTCCCTCATCAAGTTGGTATTAGTTGGAAGCGGTCGATTTTAGGGCAAGTTGATATAGGCAAAATTTATTAGGTCGAATGACGGTGCTCATTTCATCCAATGAGGGATGGGAGAACAAGTATTCCAATGGGTCGTCATGACGAGGCCCTCCCTTTCCCATTCCTCCATATCATAAGGGACTGTGGAAGCTTTGGCCTCCTGCTCTACTAGAGCCCCTTCTAGTCAACCATAGAAGAAGATGAAGAAGAAGACGAGGCAAAGCTCGAAGATCCAACTATGTCGTCGGTGATAGAAGCAAAGTTGTCAAATCTCGAAGCGAAGTTAAGTCTCCCCCAAGGTTCAGACGAGGCATACGAGAAACTCACTAGGACCAGAAACTTGAACGAAGAAGGAAGCGATGATGAAAACCCTTGAGGATGAAGCTCGGGTAGAAGATCAATGAGGATAAACAAGATGACAGATCATTCAAGTGAAAATGCCCCCAAATGCCCTAGTGATAGTATCTATAGTTACAAGAGGTTGAGGGAGTCTTTAAAAAATGTTGCCTCATCAAAAGTCAAAGATCTCGTGCCTGCGTGCCTACGTGCCTGCTACGATGATGTAATATGAAATTGAGGTGCTTGATCATTGCATCAAAAGCCTCGAGAAATTTCAAATAGATAGTGATATCCACGTGGAAAGCTACAAACACCTCGCGTAGAAAAGTAGGCTCGTGATGTCATCCTTCAGACTTTCAAAAAGAGCAGGGCCACTAATGCCTCAAAGAGATGCAACACACTATAGGATGAGACATCGAGTGGCATTAAATGAGAAAAATCAATCCTTCCATCTACCCCAAATAAATAGTTTACTCACAGAACTGACCTCCTTAGTTCGAGAGTAGGGGGACAAGTGGAGAGGGTGAATCTCGGCCCTCTAACCCAAACCACAAGGCTTATTTACTAAACTTGGCCCAATGAATAGGTGATAACGCGATTAACAGACCAACAACCCACCTAGAGCGAGTCTATATGGTGACACTACAAGAAAAAGTGAGTTTACTAATGTAAATTTTTTGTTGGTAATTTTGACAAAATAATTTATTATGGAAATTCCATCAGAATTTCTAATGGAAAAGTTTCTGTCAAAAAAATCATCGATAATTCCGATGGAAACATTTTCATTGGTACAAAACCCATTTTCCTCCCCCTGCTTTCGTCCCAAACCCACCCTCTCTCTCTCTCTCCTCTCTCTCTCTCTCTCTCTCTCTCTCTCTCTCTCTCTCTCTCTCTCTCTCTCTCTCTCTCTCTCTCTCTCTCCTCCTCTCTCTCTCTCTCTCTCTCTCTCTCTCTCGTCACCTCCAGCGAGGAGCACCTCCAGCCATCATTGCGATCGCCTATGCCATTGTGACCCTACGCTTTCACCTCCGCCTGCGTCGCCACCTCCCCTCCCCCTCCAATGTTCCCTTCCCCCCCTCTACGGCCCCCACTCCTCCTCCCGTAGCCCCCTCCCCCTCCACGGTCCCCCTCTCGACGACCCCACCCCCACCGGTACGCCCTCCACAGTGCCCCCTCCCCCTCATCCCGGCCACCCCCACCCCCTCATCCTGGCCACCCCCACTCCCCCTCCCGAAGCCCCCCTCTTGGCGAACCCCACCCCCACTGGTACCCCCTCCATAGTGCCCCCTCCCCCTCATCCCGGCCACCCCACCACCTCATCCTGGCCACCCCCAATCCCACAATAAATCATTAACAACATGAAGACATTAAAGAGTATGGTTTGGTTGAGTTTTTGATATGGGAAAGGGGGGGTTCAATTTTATTGTCATTTGAGAAAGGGCAGCATTTAATCAAGTCACCAGTGCACCAGAAGCCAAAGCCAAATAATGAGATGATCAGATATCAATGGGGCCTTCATCCCATGTCCATCAAATACTTCTAAAGATTTTATTATTTCTCTCTTATGAGTTCATTAGCTGTTGATTTAATTCTATATTAATAGTGATGGATCTATCTTAATGTCTTAATATGTGAATACATCGGCATTGAGTTAATTCTATGTTATTAATTCATCGATACATGTTAGAAGTTCTTTATTTAAATATTCCTTAAATTATGAGTTGTTGTGTTCGATGTATGCATGTATATCAATGAGTAGATTTTTTTAATATGATTTTATTTCATTACTTAGGTTGTTCTATGTGAGCTGAGATGCATGAGATGTAACCTAACACTACACGCACCCCATGAGAGCGTGTTAATTAAGCCCGTGTCAATTAACTTTTCCATTCAAGACTTGAGATTAATGTGCACATTCTCACTTTCAATGATGAGAACATGTATATATAACTCAAAGTCTTGAATTGTCCTGTTCTCTCTGATATATATAAATATATATATATATAATATTAATTTTGTATATTTTCTTAACCACTTATTAATAAGTGTTTAAGAAAATATCTTAATCAATAAATATTTTTGATATATCGGAGAGATGTTGGGAGATGCTGTTGAAATTTTCAGCAAATTGTACAAACACATATAGTAAATAATCATGCGATCAATTTTTCACTGATGGGTAAAAAGTGATTATTTAAATAATATATTATTCCTATTCATTTTGACTAAGTCGAACGATGTGAGGGTGGGTCGGGTTTTTTTTATAGAATTTGTGAATTTCTAAATCGCTTGTGAGTTAACATTTAATGGGTGTAAGAAAATGTCTCAACATCATTCATGCATGTACCATAGAATAGTTAACCAGATGGTGTCACAGTTTTATTTAGTTTGCATTGGGGAATCTAATTGTAGCAGTAGACCAATAGGGTAACATCTGATGCCCCTGTCCAGGTTGCAAAAACTTAAAGTGGATTTCACCATGGGATGTCTAACATCATTTGTACGCGAAAGGATTTGTTCCAAATTATGAGTTTTGGACATGTCATGGTGAGCATGTCCAGTACGAGGCCACTAATGTTTCAGGCACAAGTATGTATGTGGATATGGATATAGATGTTGTTGGTCCAGACTAATTTTTGCGGAGACCAATACAACGAAGAGGCGTCGAACAATACAACTGGAAGATTTTATCAATACTTCGGGATGCTGATGAATCGTTATGGAATAGTTGTAAAAATCACACTTTGTGTGTGGTCTCCCATCTTCGAATTTCATATGAGTCAGAGTTGTTTTGACCATCTTCTCCTACTCATCAAGAGTATGTTGCCTCAATCTGAGAGGTTACTTGAAAGTTACTGACGGAATGTCGATGGAATAATTCGATCGAAAATTTTGATGGGATTTTTTTCTTCAGAATTTTTGACGGAATGTCTGACGAAATTTGTTCTGTCGGAAATTTTGACACATTATCTCCAAGACTCCAACGGACACTTTCTGATGGGCTTTCGTCGAAAAGTCGTCAGAAACATTGTGTTCCGATGGATTTTTGATGGATTTCTAATAGAATGGGTTCGTCGGAAATCCCATCTTTTCTTGTGGTGTGAGCACAGTCCATAAAGCACTACAAAGTGTCATATTTCCACGTACAAGGATGGCTAGCCTCGACTCATCTTGAAGCCTTAAAGGATAGTCCAAGACAAGTGAACAACTCCTGAGAACCTGCTAAGGTGGAAAGATTAACTCAGTTCGTAGTTACTTCACTATGTCGACAAGATCTTAATCCGAGAACGTAACTCTCGTCTAGCTCACCCGTAACTCGGAGGCCCTTGGCACTGAAGGGCATTTAGCTTGATAGGAATGACTAACCTAACAAGTCCGTGCCTAGGCCAAAGGAGACCAAAGTTGCCCAAACTCTTGCCTTATAATAAAGCTAGTAAATCCCATCAATGCCAAAGAATGGGGAGACATGCATGGAGGTAAGGGGTAGGGTTTTGTCTCATAATCACCCTTCGTATGGGCCCCCAAATCTCATGGCATGTCACCAACCCCAAGACGGCCACTCCGCCACTGGGCTCTGTCCACGTCTCACCGATACGAGCCGCCACATCCCGCAAGGATGATGGGAAAATGCTAACATCTATATAATCCCCTATGAATTCTCAAAAAAAGGTATGATACACTACAACAAATTTGGACTGTACTTAACGACAAAAAGGCATCTCGACTACAGCCGAGAGACAGGTTTTGGTTTCCACCGTTCCCGCTTCTTTTTCCGTACTTGTGGCACCTGTGCTAGTTTCCTAGTGCGGTCCTACACTAGTCGTCGCCCGGTGCTAGGCACTTGAGGCTTGTCCCGTGTGAGAGGTTGTTACCATTGCCTGGGACCCCCGTCCTCGGGAGCCTGTCGAGGGAGTACTCTGGGCTACGAGCGTGCTCGAGTTGGCAGTCCAGGAGACAGACTCTGGAGCAGAGGGGAAAATAGTGGTTAGGACAGTGGCGTTGAGTCGCTTGCAGAGCTCTCGTGGTTGGTCTGGGATGCCGAGGACGGTTCGGAGTTCTACCCGGTGCAGGCTAGCTAGTCCTGTTTCTGACTGCCTCACTCCTTGTGGCCCCGGAACCACATGGAGAGGCCAGGCGTCGGACCGTAGTCCGGCCAAACTACGGCGGTTACTATTGTGTACTTGTGTCCTACCTCGCTCTGACGAGAGTGAGGGTCAGGACCTAGGTCGAGGGTAAGACGTCGGTGGATGCACCTGACCTTGATAGTGGTTAGTGTTTTCCGTAGCTAGTGTTCCTTGTCCAGGCGGAGTTTCCCTTCGTCTGTGTAGCTAGCTGTGTGGTGGTCACACCGAGCAGTCGTACGGAGTTTCCGACCATGTTGTACTTCCATACCGCACTAGTTGTTGCTTTACTTCCGCACTTTCGTTTGTAGGTAGAAGATATAAACTACTATCTTTTATTTTATATATATGTTCTTCTGCCTGTTAAAGCCAGTAGGAGCTTGGTAGTCCCTACTGAGATTCTGTTGTGAAGCTCATCCCTCCTTTTTCCCAGGTGAGACTTCTCAGCAATGGCAGGGCGCGCGTCGGGCGGAGGAGGCGGGGCGGTCGGCGAGGACCCCATAGCTAGCAGTGTTTCCCCTTCTTTCAGTGTACATCACCCTCAGGGTATGCCCCTAAGGGACCTGTTCTTCCCCTGCCTTTTACTTGTACTAGCATGTGTGCATTGGGACTATACTTAGAACGGTACACTGTGGTCTTGCTCTATCTTCTGTTCCGCCTGTACGCTTCTAGTTTAGCAGTTGATGTTTACTTCCGTTACATTTCCTGTTAGATACTTGTTATAGCCCTTTCGGGTCCCCGAATCCGTGGCGACGACTGCAAAAATTGGGTCCTCGGCCGTGGGCCGAGGGTTAGGTTCTCGGGTCGTTACAGTGTATCAGAGCTAGAGTCTGACAGGACTTGTAGTGGATTTAGACTGCAACAGAAAGTCCCAATAGTAGTACAAGTACACTGCTAGCCACCCGAGTGGTATCGTTAACCCTTGTTGGTTTTGTTGTCATGCAGGATATGGCTCCGCGCAGAGGCAGGCAGGGCAGAGATCTGATTGAGCGTCAGGATGAGTCCAACTTGCCCGTGCAGGGGCAGGTCCAGAAGGAGGTGTCCGCAGAGGAGTCAGTGGCACAGCCTCAAGGTGTAGCGGCAGTGGATAGCAACAGGTGGGTAGCAGCAGCAGGAGTACCAGCCTCAGTCGCAACAGTACACAGACTGGTTTCCCCTAGCAGAGTAGTTCTTCAGAACTTGTACCAGGGAGCGTACCAGCCCTGGTAGGCAGCAGTAGGTGGTCAGCCTCCGGTACCTCCCCCAGTGGTACCGGAGCAATAGTAGGTAGATCCAGAGGAGGAGGAGCTTTCGTAGCAGCGGTCGGGTACTGGGAGTACCCGGGCCGGTCAGTGAAGGACAGTGGCGACGGAGGAGAGGACCGCTCTCCTTGAGAGGTTCTTGCATCTTCGGCCACCGATGTTCCAAGTGAGTATGATTCGGATAAGGCAGAGAGCTGGACCCACGAGTTGGAGCGCATCTTCGAGACCATGGAGTGCGCTGAGGGACCAGGTTCGTCTAGTAGTATACCAGCTCAAGGGAACAGCCTATAAGTGGTGGAGGGTCCAAAGGCAGACACACTTCCAGGGGCAGCATTTGAGCAAGATTACTTGGCAGCGGTTCTTGGAGGTCTTTCACGGCGAGTACTTCCCCGACTACGCTCGGCGGGAGAAGTGGGCACAGTTCCACGAGTTGGTTCAGGGTGACCTCACAATTTCGCAGTACCACCAGAGGTTCGTCAGATTGTTGAGGCATGTCCCCCATGTCGCAGGCAGCGAGCAGGCGTGTGCAGAGAGGTTCATAGTAGGACTGAGGCCAGACTTGAGATGGGGGTGACAGCTCACATGTGTACTACATTGGGAGAGGTCGTGGCGAAGGCCACTGCCTTGTCGAGGGAGACGTGGCAGCCCCAACAACAACAACAGTAGGGACGAGCCTCTTCCAAGTCCTCGCCGTACCAGCGTCCAACGGGTAGTTGTATGCAGCGCGACTTCTTCTTCATCAGGTTCAGGCAGTTCCAGAGTTCGCTCGCAGTTCAGATAGTTGACTACTCGCGGGGGCGGACGCGTCGACAGCACAAGCTCAGTCGAGGTTTGCAGAGCAGTCGGTGCAGTAGGGTGCCGAGCAAGTGGTCAGGAGGCAGTTTGCTACACTTGTGGGTTGCCGGGCCACTTCTGGAGGAATTGCCCGATGGGGCAAGTTCCGTAGCAACAGCAGCCAGTCTGTACACACCGCAACTACCCCAGTACCAATACCCTCCTCAGCAGCAGGCGCCTCGTCAGCAGTAGCGAGGTCACCAACGACAGGCTCAACAGTTTCCACAGCTGTAGCAGTACCAGTCGTACCAGCAGTAGTAGTAGTTCCCTCAGTACCAGCAGCACCACCAGCAACAGCAACCTCAGCAGGCAGCACAGCGTGGTCGTGGTTGCGGTCGTGTGATGGCTCTCCCTGGGAGCAGGCAGAGGCATCGAACCTTGTTATAGGTACCTTACCTATCCTTGGTCGGGTAGCTCGTGTTTGGTGGACCCCGGTGCTTCTTTGTGTTTTGCTTCCGAGGAGTTTTACGAGTCGCTTGCTTGTCACACACCTGATAGGCAGTGTGACGTGATGGTCGATCTCACGTCCGGTGACTACAGTGTTCTTTTGGTTACCTAGAGGGCGTGACAGTCGAGTTTGAGGGGAACCAGTTGTTCGGCCAGGTTTTACGCGTTGTAGCTACACGACTTTGACGTCATCCTGGGCATGGACTGGTTGGAGGCTCACTCAGCCGTGGTTGATTGTCGCAGAAGACCATCCGGTTCGAGATACCTAGAGCACCCGTTCTCTGCTTTCAAGGTATCCGGTCTACTCGTCGGCCATATCATTTCTTTCTGTAAGGCTCGTCGTTTGATCCGTGATGGCTGTGTCACCTACCTTGCTTCGGTTTATTCCTGGAGCCTAGCGGATCTTCAGTTTTTGATGTACCGGTTGTTTCTGAGTTTCCCA
Organism: Colocasia esculenta; assembly: GCA_014218235.1. Taxonomy (NCBI): domain Eukaryota; kingdom Viridiplantae; phylum Streptophyta; class Magnoliopsida; order Alismatales; family Araceae; genus Colocasia; species Colocasia esculenta. Next base: position 123,227,809 of record CM024763.1, on the reverse strand, counting down.
GATGTTTTCCCGGAGGATCTACCTGGATTGTCGCTTGAGCGGAGTAGAATTCTCCATTGAGCTTTTGCCTGGTACGATACCTTTGTCTAAGACCCTTACCAGATGACTCCGTGGATTTGCACGAGTTGAAGCCCAGCTATAGGAGTTTCTTGAGCTGGGCTTCATTTGCCCGAGTCGTTCGCCCTGGGAGCGCCTATTTTGTTTGTGCGAAGAAGGATGGTAGTTTGCGTTTGTGCATCGTTATCAGCATTTGAATCAGGTTACTGTGAAGACAGTATCCACTACTGAGATTGATGATTTGTTTGATCAGCTGCAGTCGGCCAAGGTTTTCTCAAAGATCGACTTGAGTCTCATTACTACCAGATGCGGACATAGAGTCAGATGTGGGCCTGACAGCTTTCTGGTCGAGGTACGTCACTTTGAGTTCGTCGTGATGTTTGTTTGGGCTGACGAACGCATCCGCAGCATTTATGGATTTGATGCATAGGGTGTTCAGCAGGTACCTAGATCATTTTGGGTTGTTTTTGTTGATGATATTCTATTTTACTCGGCTTCGAGGAGGAGCACGGGGAGCATCTAAGGATTGTGCTGGAGACCCTGCGAGTCACCGCCTTTATGCCAAGTTCGACAAATGTGAATTTTGGCTGAGGGAGGTGCACTTCCCGGGCACGTGATCTCGGGTGCTGGCGTGGCAGTGGACCCTGCCAAAGTGGAGGCAGTGTTGTCATGGGAGTAGCCCACATCAGTGTCAGAGGTTCGCATTTTTCTGGGTCTTGCAGGCTACTATCGAGGTTCATTCAGGATTTTGCCAAGATTGCTGAGCCGTTGACCAGGTTTACAAGGCAGGACGTCAAGTTTGTTTGGTCAGAGGACCGTGAGCAGAGCTTCCGAGAGCTGAAGACGAGTTGACTTCAGCGCTAGTGTTGGTTTTGCGTCGGGTAGTGGTGGCTTCGTGGTCTACACTGACGTGCCAGATCAGGGTTGGTGTCGTGCTGATGCAGCATGGTGGGGTCATTGCCTATGCTTCTCGGCAGCTCAAGTAGCATGAGGAGAACTACCCCACCCACGACTTGGAGTTAGCAGTAGTGGTGTTTGCTCTCAAGTTATGGAGGCACTATTTGTATAGAGATGTAACGTCGCGCGTTTTGGATCCACAATGGGTTTGGGTGGCATGTGTTGCCCATTCGATGTGTTTCAGGTGTGTACACGCGTTTGTGAGCTTGGTGGGCCGGCAATTGGGCCTAAAGTGCTCACAGGTTTTCTGCCTGTGAACGCGACGGAGGCTTGTGTCCGCGATATGGACGTGACGGCCCTTGAGTCGCGTTCCTGTTGCCGCTGTTAGGCGGTCTTTGTCTGCATGCGCGCCACGTGTCGCGCGTTGGGCGGACGGGTTTGTGAAGGCGACGACCATCCACGTCGCGATCAGGTCGCGACGGATGGGTGTGTCGCATTCTCAACCGCTGTGCTGTTTTTAAGAACCCTGGACGAACAGAGCTTTCGCAAGCTCTGCCGACCAGGGGGAGCTGCTGCAGGATTCCTCCGGGCGGTTCGAGGTTCCGGTGGTTTTTCGCATGCCCTCGTCACAAGGGAGTGCGCTGGTGGAGCGGGAGAGACGTCGTGCCATGCACGTTCTTCATGAAGGTAGGGTGTTTCTACCTCATTTGATTGTGTGGATTGTTCGTGTGTGAATTTTTATTTGTTTAAAGCTTAAAGAACAGTAGATACCATGCTAGGGTATCCATTAAAGCATGAAAAACGTGAATTAACCGTGGTTTGAATGGTCTGGAAGGGTGGTCCGTGGAGTTTCTCCCGGATTATGGTTTGCACCTGTGAAGGCGACGACCATGGTGTGCGTTTGTGAACGCGACAGCCCGATGCGTCGCGCTCAGGTTTGGGTTGCGACACATCAGGCGTCGCGTTCTGGTAGCGACGCTGGTTTTCATCGCGTTAGCAGGTCCGAGAGACCTGATGTTTGGGTGTGTTACCTATTTTTACGTGGTTTGTTGTGCATGACAATGACAAGTGGAGCCAGTGCACATGTACGCCCATAGAGTGTATTACTCACGAGCTGGGCATGTTTTACGTGGTTAATGTGCTATGTACGTAATCAGATTGGTGTTTATGAAACATGTGTGGTGCCAGCGTACCTGTAATGCTCTTGGAACGTGCTGTCCATGTATTGACATGTTGTTTACATCAATGACGTGTGGTGCACATGGGGATGTATACACGTGGTGTTTACATGGTCAGGATGTCGTGCATGTGCCTTGTGTGTGTATGGCACATCATACGTCATTGGGTTTATTGCATCTTAATTATTGTGGTTAGTTCGTGGTGTTGTGGCAGTGAGGTTCACGTGTGAACCTAGCCGTAATCCTTTCGGATTTCTTATAAAAATTCTAGATGGTTAATTAGTAAAGTATAAATATGATTATTATGTCATTATCGTATACTGTGTTTAATGTGGAGTGGAGGTCACCTTATGGCCGATGACAGCTGTGATGTTATTATTAATATGGTTTATGTGTGTGTGACCGTGTAGGTTAGCCTGTAAGTCACCCGGTGACTAGAACAAGTTATTCCTACATATGTACCGTGATTGTAATAGAAAGTGATATATCATGGTTGAGCTTGCGGTGTGGTGGTCCGGCGCCTATTCCGGATACTCTCTAGTCGGGTACCCCAGGTTCTTTGTGAGCCAAGCACGTGTACTTGTTGTGCTCGGGTTTGTCCCGGTACTTGTGTTGTACCGTTGAGTCTTGTCGTCTGTCCTGGACACCCTCACTCCTGAGTTTGAGTTGTGCGTCCGACTGAGGGAAAGACGGCAGTGGGACAACGACTTGTGAGAGTTTGTTCTTTTGGCGCTTGTAGCGTGCTCGTAGTTGGGGGTACGGACACCAGTTGTCGACACTGGTCCCCAGCTAGTCCTGTTTCCAGTGCCTCACTCTAGGGTGCTCCGTCCAGAGACCCTAGAGGTGCTAGGCATGGACCTGTAGCTATGTGTCTGCAAGTGTGGTGTTGGTTAGTCTCCACAGTTAGTTGACTCACTTTATGTGTTTGTGGAGCCGTAGCTGGATCGAGGGTCCGTGGCTACGAGACTGAGAGGGGTTCTTCTTGGGTTGTGTTGTCCGGGTTGGATACTGGCCTGATCAGCCAGTAGTCTGCTCCCGTGTGGTGCGTCGTCCCTTTCCGACTCGTGCTTTGCCACTAGTTGTGATTACCCAGTGTGCCTTGGTGTTGGCACATTTGTAGTTGTGATTGGTGAGCGGACACTCATTAGTTGTGATTTGACTCGTGTGGTGTGCCTCGTCGTTGGCACAATTGTGTTAAGGTTTTACCGTGGTGAGTGCTTTATGATAGCACTGGTTTAGTTGTGGTTTCCGTGGTGGTACCTCGTGGTAGTAGGTATCCGTACCCTGAGTGGGTAACGCTTGTACCCTATGTGGGTAGTGTGTTGTGGTGATACGCTGTGTACCACCCTTTTCAGGTGTTGAGAGGGAGGTCGTATGGTGTGACCTTCCACTTGTTGTGTTTTACCCTTCTTGGGTATGGTTCCGATTATGGTTTTAGTATGTGATGGACTAGCTAGCTGTAGCCAGTCCTACTACCTTATGTGTGGCCTTGACGTATCGTGGTTTGGGGTATAATGGACCACTTTTGGTTTGTAGTCCAATTACCCTTGTGCTCGAGGTTGCCTTTGAAGCTACTAGCTTAGGCAGTGGTGCGCATGTGCAGCTTACGGCTTAAGCAACCGGTTGTCCTTGTGGTTCACCTGTGAAGCTTGTGGCCAAAGCAGAGGTATGCATGTGTGGTCCTGTAGCTTAGGCGACTAGTTTGTTGTGTAGTGCCTGTGAGGCTATGGTTTAGGCACTGTCGTTGTCGAGCGGACTAGCAGGGTTATACTAGTCTTGTAATTCCTTACCTTTTCGAGGATTTGTTGTTATTGTTATATTTAAGTCCAACTATTATTTACTGTGAATGTTATGAGCATGCCATGGTTTTGGCTATCGGTGTTTCCAGTGAGACCCTTTAGGGTTGAGGCTTTTCGTAGTTCGTGTGTTATTTTTAGGTAGTCCCTACTGAGCCAGTGACTTGTTGAGGCTCACTCCCCTACAGTTCTTTTCAGGGTCTACCGTTGGTTTGGGTTGCAGAGGCGTTGTGGCAGACTTGTACCACCAGCAGTAGTGTAAGTCTGTGGTGTGAGCTTGTGCTCCCTCGGAGTATGCCCCAGGTAGTTGTACTTTGTATTGGACATGTAATAATATAATGTGACAGTTGTAAATTGTTATATGTAGGTATGGGCATTGTACTTTCTTGTTCTTATACTATGTAGTTATCTTTTATATCTTACTGGACACTTGTATGAAATATCCCTTGTGAGACTCGGTCCGTTCGCGGGAGACGGATCTGGATATGGAGCCTTATCGAGCATAATACCCTGGTCCGCCACAGGAGAGGCATTTCAGGTCTTCACCGACCATCAGAGCTTGCAGTATATCTTCACCCAGAAGGATATGAACTTAAGGTAGTGTGGTGGATGGAGTATTTTAAGGACTACGACCTTACCCTCTCCTATCACCCGGGAAGGGCTAACGTCGTAGCCGATGCTTTGAGCAGGCGCACTCACTTGAGTTCACTGATGGTCAGAGAGTGGAGATCGTATGAGGAGCTGTCCCAGGGATTGTTCGTCCCGTCGAGGAGCAGAGAGCGTGCTGTAGCGTCCAGTTTGTCAGTTTGGCCATTAGTTTACAGGCAGATGTTGCAGGCACAGTGGTCAGATACAGAGTTGGCACACCCCAAAAAACAGCTCCAGGGAAGATGACTCCACCAGAAAGTCGCAACGATGCGCACCCTGGCGACACAGCACCACAACGAAGCATCACCACCCAGAGCAACCAATGGAAAGCAGGGGAGGGAGACGCACACAACAAGCCTCTTCCACCCGCAAGAGGGGAAACCACAATGCAAGACTGACGCTTCCACAAGAAGCACAGCCAGTCAAACACCCACTAAACTCACCAGACCACCATCTGGGAGAGCACGCCGAGTGCGAGAAATGAAGCAAACCATCCGAACCATGGGGACACACAAAGTCCCACCAGCACAGCCGAAAAACTTGAAATAAACAGAGACAGCTGGCAACACAGCAGCAAGACATACAACAAGGCACACAACCCTTGACCGACAACGCCCAAGCAGACTGTAACACAGACAGTCCCCCGGCAACGACTACCGTCATCTCTACAGAGAGAGAGCATCGACAATCAAAACAACACGAAGCGGCTTTGGGGAGAACCTCCACCAAAAGCGCCAAGGGCCGCCCTGAGAGAACCTCACTAGAATGCAGCCCAACCAAATGACACGCATCAAACCATAGGGGCAACACAACGGTGGCCCGAAACGAATACCGAGCACTTCTGGGAAGAATCTCCACCAGAAGCGACAAAGGGCAATCCTGGGAAGAACCTTCACCAGAACGCGCAACCCAAACAACCAAACCACATGGGCCATCAGAGAGAACACCGCAGCCAGCAGAACTGCAAAAGCAATGCAAGTCGGTCCTGGGAGACTCTCCACCAGACCACCAAGGCACCGTTCTGGGAAGAACCCTCCAGAACGCACCAGCTAGGCCAACAGCACTGTAACGCCCGACCCTCCAGACCCCACTAGGGCCCGAAGTTCGCGTCGCCACCACGGATCTGAAGACCCGGAAGGGTTATAATTAATAGTCTAGTGAGATATGTACTGAATTCCAATAACTATAACAATCTGTACAATATACAAAAGTCTGTACAATGTGTCCCAAACAAAAGCACATGTACCAGAAGAAAGGTGCAGTCCTTAGGGGCATATCCCGAGAACATGCAAAGCACAACCTCTCAGCTCACTCGTCCTACAAGAGCTCACAACGCTCGCTCTCACTACTGCTGACAACAACACGGCGCCACAACCCCCTCCGCGCAACCCGTCCGACACCGAGCTCCCGCGACAACGAGCCCCTAGCTGAAGGAAGTAGGGGGGTGAGCCTCGCGAACAAGGCCCAGTAGGGATTACCAGTCCCTCACCGGCCAGAGCAGCAGGAACTCCGAAAACAGGAAACTACACTAGAAAGCTGTAAAGCGAGTAACACCTACAGCAGGGTACTACTAAGAAGTGGAAGAGAACAGCGCAACGCCACGACCACCAACCGAGTTCGGGCCACACACACGACTCCCGCAGAAACTAACGGAGTCGGGCACAGAGCGGAAGCAACCCTCGGCACACTTGCCGAGACCACGGAACAACCAAGTGAGAACGACGTCTCACCGCAAGCACGGCCACCTCAGACCTCCACAGAGTCGAGGGCCCACAAGCAGAACCACCCCGGACCCCGGACACACCGCCAGGTCGGGAAGCTACACATGCCGGTGCCATCACGGGCTGGCACCCAAGAACGGGACCACGGAGTCGAGAGAACACCGAAGCGGGAACCACCAGAAGCACAGGTCTGCCCAAGGCCAGACCAACGACACCCACGGAAACTAGGCACATCCAGGCTATAACCGCCGTGCAAACTAGGGCAACACGAATATCACTTAGAAACGTTGTGGAGGAACGCCGTCACAACAACAAAAACCAAGCCACCACCGCTAGCAGCCATGAGGGGGACCCGCAATCCGCACGCTCTGCTCGCTAGCCTAGCTTCTGCCTCCGCCCCTGCGCAAGGGCGAGACAGAGCCGCCACAGAAACACACAACGCACGCAACACCGCAGTCTGGCAAAGCTGCGGCCTCACGCCTGACCTCCCTACGCGGCTCCGGAACCAACGTAGAGCGAGGCAGTGAGACAAAGGACTGTCTGGTCTGCGCAAGGAACTCCAAACACCTCGACGTCCCAGACCCAGACAAGAGAGCTCTACAAACGACTCAGCGCCGCTGTCCAAACCTCATTTTCCCCTCAGCTCCAAAGTCCGCCCTGTCGGCTGCCAACTCGAGCACACTCGTAGCCCCGATACCTCCCTCGAAGGCTCACGAGGATAGGGGTCCCAGGCAACGGAGACAACCTCTGAACGGGACAAGCCTCAAGTGCCAAGCACCGGGCAAACAGGCGGGGCAGCACAACAAAACACGCCGAACCGCTGGCTTGTAACCGCGACAAGCCCAACAGGCAAGAAGCACGCACAAACCCTCAACAGGGTTGTCGGCCAACCAACCACGTACGGAAAGCTGGAGTCTCGGAACACTACCAGCTAGCACGGAAACCCGTCGCTCTGCCAATAATCGATTGACCGCCAGTCAATCGATTATTAGACAGACGCGACCCTCCTGGCACCACTGCCAGGACACGGCCACGAAGGTGTCACCTTCGGTCACTGAAGCAGAGAGGCAACCAGCTGCGTTCCTTACCGGAAGGTCCTAAGGGCAAAGCCTGCCCTGGGGCACACGCCGACACATAAACCGGGCCAACGGAAGCACCCGAGGCAACACAGGTATTGTCGCGACCCCACTGGCCATCGCGATAGGGAAGGGCACCGCGACAGCACTTGTTGCGACCGGGCACGGCGTCGCGACAGCAAACCTGTCACGACCCGAAAACGCACCACAACAGTAGTTCTGTCACGACCGAGAAGCGTGGCGCGACAACCTTATCGCGACTGCCAACGGCGTCGCGATAAGGTCGCGCCCGAGTGGGCCGACGCCTCTACTGATGTCGCGACGCACAACGCGGCCGTGACATCAGTCGGGAGGCAGACCACGGGATGCTCCATCCCGAGCCACCCAAAACCATACAACATGCACACACACGGGGAGGGGAGTAGGGGAAAGCTGTAAAGCTAACTACAAAACCCCGAGGACTCCCGATCCACCCGAATTGGGAAGGGCACAAGAAATCCCTACCTTTCACAAAGAACGAACCCCAATGGGGCCCTTCACGATGGTTGGCCACCTCCTCCTCGCTCCACGGAAGGTCCATGACGCCACGGCACCACGCACGGCCCCCCTCCTCGCCTGAAACACTCAAAGGGGAGAGGGGGAGGAGGAGCACCACCGGAGGAGAGGGAGAAGGGAAGAAGAAGAGAGAGAGAGAGAGAGAGAAGGGGTAGCTGGCCAGCGCATTTAGCCCCCGGCACCCAGAACGCGACGGACCGCCCCGTCGCGTTAACAACCTTAACGCGACGGGTCCACGGACCGCGACAAGAACGCGCCCCCCACGGGCGCCGCGACAACACGACAGGCCGTACTGACACACCTGCCACCCTAACAGGCATCAGACGACCGGACAGCCCAACACGACAAAACACTGTCGCGACCCGTTGACCGGGCGCTACAAGAACGCGACGGGCAACCCGGGCGCGACAAGAACGCGACGCACAGACTCGCCATGACACAGATGACTATCGCGTCGGGCACCCTCGACGTGACACCAGTCATCCAGGACACCAGAAGCAAAGCCGGGAAGCCGGGTCTTACAAGCACACTCCAGACTCTGAGGTAGCACGGCAACAGAAGAAATGAATGCGGAACAGTCCTGAGAGAAAACCCTCATTAGGACAACAGCAACTATTCTGGGAAACCTCGCCAGAACACAAGCAACCAAGCGATGCACCTCAGTCTAGAGGGCAACGCAACAGCAACCAAAAACGAGCACAACACAGTTCTGGGGAAACCTCACTCCCACCAGAACCAACAGAGAAGAACTCTAGGAGCACCTCACTAGAGCTCACAACCAGCAGCACCAGGCCGATGACAACCACAGGCAAGTGTCGCAACGCTCAACCAGCGATGCAACACGACACACAGAACATCTGCTTAGCTCGTGCAACAATGCCGATTAAGCAGAGCACAGCGCACAAACAGAGGGCCACACACAAGACCAACACAGCACACCCCAACAACAAGGGGGCAACCAACAAGGCCGGGACACTTCGACTGGTTCCACAAACAACACTCGCACCAGTGAAGGCACACACCACACGCAGGCCCTCTCAGCCTCCGGGACGCGCACACGCTCAAATGCACCGAAGACGACCTGGAGCACTACACCCAGACTTACTGCAAGTGTCCTCCACACAACGAAGACCACTGCCAGCGAGTCCACCACCAATTGCTCAACCACGCTACGAACACCGAGAGACCATACTCGCACGCACGTGGCACAGCAACAACTGCAACTCACCTGCAGTAAGCACACAACCTTGCAGGGAAGCTGCACACCTGCAGAACGATTGAAAGCACAAGCCTAACACTAGTCGGACGGTGTCAGCAGCGTACTAGACCTTTCTTTGGGACAGCTATAGTTATTAACTCATTACTAATCTCAGTAGACTCCTCACTCTGTTACCATTGTAACGACCCGACCTCCCAGACCCCCCTTCCCCCCCCCCCCCCCCCCCCGTCGGGGACACCGAGGGTCGCGCCGCCACCCACGGATCCGAAGACCCGGAAGGGTTATAAGAAAATGTCTAGTTAGATATGTACTGAGTTCAATTAACTACAACATCTGTACAGTATACCAAGGTCTGTACAACACGTCCCAAGCAAAAGCACAGGTATAAGAAGAAAGGTGCAGTCCTTAAGGGGCATACCTCGAGGACCTGCAAAACACAACTCTCAGCTCACTCGAGTACCAGAGCTCACAGCACTCGCTCTCATTGCTGCTGACAACACATGGCGCCACATCCACCTCCGCAAACCCGTCCGACACCGAGTTCCCGCGACGACGAGCCCTTAGCTGAAGAGAGTAGGGGGGGAGCCTCGCGAACAAGGCCCAGTAGGGATTACCAGTCCCTCACCGGCCAGAGCAGCAAGAACTTCGAAAATAAGAAACTACACTACAAAGCTGTAAAACGAGGAACACCTACAACATGGTACTACAAAGTAGTGGAAGAGAATAATATGACGCCACGACCACCAACCGAGCGGGCCACACACATGACTCCCACGGAACACAACGGAGTCGAGCACACAGCGGAAGCAATCCGCGGCACACCACCGAGACCACGCAACAACCAGGTGAGAACGACGTCTCACAAAAGCACGGCCACATCAAACCTCCACAAGGTCGGGGCCCACAAGCAAAACCACCCCAGACCCCGGATACACCGCAAGGTCGGGAAGCCATACACGACGGTGCCGCTACGGACTGGCACCAAGAACAACCACGGAACCGAGAGAACACCGAAGCGGAAACCACTAGAAGCACGGGTCTACACAAGGCCAGACCAACGACGCCCACAGAACACGGCATAGCATGGCTACAACCGCTGTGCAAACTAGGGCAACGGGGAACACTTGGAAACGTCGTGAGAAATGCCGTCACAACAACAACAACCAAGCCACCGCCGCTAACAGCCAAGAGGGGGACCCGTAGTCCACACGCTCTGCTCACTAGCCTAGCTCCTGCCTCCGCCCCCGCAGAAGGGTGAGACAGAGCCGCCAAGAACACACAACACACACAACACCGCAGCCTGGCCAAGCTGCGGCCTCACGCCTGACCTCCCTACATGGCTTCGGAACCAACGTAGGGCAAGGCAGTGAGACAAAAGACTATTTGTTCTACGTTAGGAAAGCACTCCGAACCCCTCGACATCCCAGACCCAGACAAGAGAGCTCTACAAATGACTCAGCACCGCTGTCCAAACAACAATTTTCCCCTCAGCTCCAGAGTCCGCTCACGTGGGCTGCCAACTCTAGCACACTCGTAGCCCGGATACCTACCTCAACAGGCTCCTGAGGATGGGGGTCCCAGGTAACGGTAACAACCTCTCACACGGGGCAAGCCCTCAAGTGCCTAGCACCGGGCGAACAGGTGGGGCAGCACAACAAGAACCACACTGAACCGCTGGCTTGTAACACACGACAAGCTCAGCAAGCGAGAGGCACGCACAAACCCTCAAAAGGGCCATCGTCGGCCAACCAAACACGCACGAGAAAAGCCAGAATCTTGAAACACTACCAGCTAGCACGGAAACCTCGTCGCTCTGCTCATAATCGATGGATCGCTGGTCGATCGATTATTAGACAGACACGACCCTCCTGGCACCACTGCCAGGACACGTCCACGAAGGTGTCACCTTTGGTTACTAAACGTCGGGAGGCAACCAGCCGCATTCCCTACCGGAAGGTCCTGAGGGCACAGCCTACCCTGGGGCACACGCCGACACACAAATCAGGCCATGGAAACACCCGAGGCACTGTCGCGCCCCCACAGGCCATCGCGATACTATCGCGACAGGGAAGGGCACCGCGACACGAACCTGTTGCGATGGGGCAGCGCGTCGTGACAGCCACCCTGTCGCGACAAAAACTAGGTCACGACAGAGACCCTTATCGCGATCGCCAAGCGCGCCGCGATAAGGTCGCGCCCAACCGGGGTGACGCCTCTACTGATGTCGCGACGTGCCGTGCGGTCCCGACACCAACAGGGAGGCAGACCGACGGGGTCCTCGATCCCGGGGCCGCCCAGCGCTACACACATGCACACATGGGGAGGGGAGCATGGGGAAAGCTGTAAAACTAGCTACAAAACCCAGAGGGCTCCTGATCCACCCAGATGGGAGAGGGCACAAGAAATCCTACCTTTCACGAAGAACACCCTGATCGCTGGAGGGGAGACTCCCCCATTGCTGGAGAAGAGGGAGAAAGGGAGAAATAGGGAAAGAGAGGGGATGGGTCGCGGCCAAGGCTTTTAGCCTTCGGCACCCAGAACGCGACGGACCGCCCCGTCGCGTTACGAACCCTAACGTGACGGGTCAACGGACCACGACCAGAATGCGCCCACCACAGATGCCGCGACAACCCGACAGCCGTACTGACACGCCTGCCGCACTGACAGACGTCGACGACCGATGGCGGAACACGGCAAACGCTGTCGCTAACCCGTTGACCAGTCCTAACCTTAACGTGACAGGCAACCGGGCGCCACAGGAACATGATGCACATCCTCGTCGCGACACGGATGACTGTCGCGTTGGACACCCACGACGCGATACTAACACATCGCCCAGCCTGGGCGCGTTAGTGGCCAGTCATCCAAGACACCGAACCGGAAGCCGGGAAGCCGTGTCTTACACGTACAGTCTAAATAGGCTTGGGAATAAATAAACAATTAGAAATTGTAGGGAGGGACCTATACTTCAACTGTACATATTTTTTAGATTTAATAAAACTCGTTAAATCTCTTTCAAATTCTTTTCTCTTTTGTCAGTTGAATGAAGAGAGAATAGGTCGATCGATATGTCAAAATCGATCGTCTGATTTTGGTAAAGACTAGAATCATAAAAATTTGAATCGCACAGTCCAACCATGCTTGGGAATATAAATAAACAATCAGAAATGATAAATAGAAACCTACTTATCAGTTGGGCATGATCGTCAGTTGGAGATGAACTCCCTAATCTCGTTGCCATCCTTCTCTTCTCTCTCCTTAGTGTTCTGCAACACCTTTCTATCTCTCTTCTTTGTCTCTGCACCTGCTTTCTCTCTTCTTCTTTTCTCTGCACTTTCTTTCTCTCGTCCTATTTCCTTCTCCTTTCTATGATGGAAGGAGGCAAATGAGGTGGAAGAAGAAAAGAGATGGGGGATGAAGGAGCAAGCAGTGTCGTTCTATGAAGGAAAAAAAGAGAAGTGGTAGAAGAAGAAGAAACAGTGAAGTCGAAGTTGAAGTAGCAGAAGACGTAGGAAGAATAAGAAGAAGATGGCAATGGGTTTTGTAGAAAGGGCATGCCCTCAGATGGCTGCCACCACCTATCATCAACGTCGGCCACAAGTTTTATGTGGATGGAAATTAGTCACGGATGCTTCATACGTAATCTTGATTATGCAACGCTTATGTAATTAAATTATATTAATCAAATTTATTCGTTTAGATTCTTTGGCTCATTAATTTTATCTAAATGATGTCCGATTGAGATGAGATTTTCATCACTTTTTTGGTTTTATATTTGGTTGGCATATTGTTTACTATGAGAGATGTAAATATGCTATCCTTAGTTAATTAAGGTTTGGGTTTTAAAGAATTTCTCCTTGAAGAATTTAGATGAAGCATCTTATATTCTAGGAACAAAAATTTATAGAGATAGATCTAAAAGGATATTGAGTTCGTCACAATCTATATATATATATAGATATATATATATATATATATATCATTGCAAAAAGATTTGACATGAAAAACTCCAAGAGAGGCCCCATATCTATAAGATATAGAGTTATCTTTGTAAGAGGATGTCTCTCAATATTTCTCAAAAAAAGGAGAGAACGAATAGAGTGTCTTACGCATCTGTCATGGGTTCTAGTATGTATTAAATACTATGTACAAGATCTAATATAGCGCATGATCTAACAAGTTGGAATCAAGAAGATTTAGGGAAAAAACACTAGAAGGTTATGAAATGTATCTTTAAGAATTTGAGAAAAATAAGGATCTTTTCTTGGTCCACGGAGGTAATGAGTTAAAGTTTGTGGGTAACATTGACTAATGTTTCCAATCCCAAGTCAATGGCAACAAATCAATTTGGTGGATGTGTGTTTACTATTAATGATGGGGTAGTAAGTTGGAAGAGTATCAAACAAAAACCACTACCAACTCGCAACTAGAGTGAAGAATATACTATCTATTGAAGTTGCTAATGAATGATCTTTATAGAAAAATTCATCACAGTACTAGGAGTCATCTCGACATCTCAAATCCAATCCCTATCTTCTATGACAACAATGGGGATACTACTGCTCAAGCAAAGGAGCTAGGGCCTCATAAGAATCGAAGCACATTCTATGCCATTTTCACATGATTAGAGGAATTATTATGCAAGGAGATGTGGTAAGAGTTCCATCAGTCGTTACATTGCAGATCCATTTAATAGGTCTTTGTCTCAAATTGCATATGAGTGCCACCGATCTATAATAGGAATCGGGAGAGGAATTTAGTAAATTTGAGTTGTGCACTTTCCACTTGTACTTCTCTATTTTTATTGGCCAATGAAAAGAGGGCACAATGCACCCCTCCAATGGGAAAATAGAAGTACAAGTGAAAAGTGCACAATTCAAGTGCACTAAATTATTCTCTAGGAATCAGACATGTAAGTAATTAACTTTAGTGCAAGTAAGAGATTAGTAGAATTGTATACCTACAAGCCAATCACATTTTTGATGAGACTTTTCATAAATTGTCTTATTTATTTAATGGCAATTTTGTCATCTTAGTATGTGTATATATTTTCAATATAATGAAGTCTATGAATTTGTGCAAGTGATGACTGCAAAACACAAGTTCTAAATATTCTTTGCTAAAAGAAGGAAACCACTAAAAGACACTAACAACACTAGCAGCCACCAAGCAAATGAGGGATCCAAACATAACGAGACTGAAGTCTTGCAATGACCATAAAAGATCGAGGGCCAAGCAAGAGGGATATAACTAATTACTTGCAAAAAGAATCAAAATGGAATGTGAAATTACACAAGGAGACGCCGAACAAGTGGGAGAGGAAGAAGTGGATGGTGTTGGAGAGGGAGGGAGCCAAGAAAGATAAGAAGGGATCACATCCGTACATCCACTATAGGGATAGGCGCCGAGGCCTCCGAGAGCATTGAAAACAAATTAAATCTCTCCTCGGAAGGGAGAAGGATCCAAGAAAAGTCTCCAGACAAGAACCATCCATATAAAAGGTTAAGGAGATGGGAAGGAAGACAAGGGCACACTAGCTGCCGATTCTTAAAGTTGCACTCCATTAGAGGGAGAAATTTCAGCATGGAGGAATGCCCGACAAGCAACAGCTAGCCCATGTGTGTGCATGTGTTCATTCGTCCGTTAACCCATTTCTTTCATCACCTTCCCTCACATTACTGTCCGTTGCCCCGTCACTACAGGATAAAGTAAGTTACAATAATATAACTCTTTCTTATGCCGGCCAACCACAAGCTTTCTTATAAGGGAAAATTAATTGAGGTTCCTATCAGAGGGTGGTACTTTTTTCCTCATCCTTGTCAGAATATTGGTAGACGTAAAGTCTTTACTTTTCGTCCGGTTTAATTTCAAGTTCCTACTTTTCAGACGTCACCATTTACGACCATCGACCCACGATTTCCATCCCTTTTGCATCCGTCACTTTTTCTCATTCCGTCTTACCCTTCGTCGTTTCCAAATCCCACGTCCGCCTCGACACTGACACTTTTATCCTTTTGAAGGTCATGAACCCTGACCAATGGGAAGTTGCTCTTACATAGCGTGTCGAGCACACTTAGAGCAACCATTGACATCACTTACACGGGTCTTTCGAAGGCCGTGAACCGTTCTTCACAACTATAAAAGGAACCCAGGGCCGCATACTTATCCTTCACAAGCTTTTCCGAGTCTTCTTCTTCCTATCTTTTTTGCTCGTATTTTCCTCTTTATTTACAGATGTCTTCATCTAACCGTGCTCCCCAGAGGGATGCCAAGGCACCTGCCTCACCGGTGCCACCGTCGCCCCCGGCGCCACATGCTCCACCTTCACCGCCACCGACCTTCAGCCCTGACTACTGGAACGGGTTTTACATCGGCTGGAAGATGGCTTTAGCGAAATCCTCCCGGCTGTACGGCCACAAGGGCTCACCAACATCCTCCCTGACATCGGCCTAGGACAGAACACATATGTTCCTCCTCCCCTCCCTCCCCTGCATGTTCCTCCTCCTCCCCTCCCTCCTCCACCGAGTGGTCGGGTTACGGAGTTAGATTGTAACGAGGCTTGTTTATGCAATATACATATTTTCCTTTTATGCAGTCTTCTGTGGACTTGTATGTGCTCTCTATCATGCAAACTGAAACGTATACTATAACATGCTATCATGTATTGTAACAGGACTAGGGAGTTATTGTAACAGATTATTACGTATACTGTAATAGTGTAGGTTAGAGTGTAGTGCTTCAACTGTAACCTGCTATCATGTATACTATAATAAAAATAATTAAATATTGTAACATGTTTCTACGTATACTGTAATAGTGTAGGTGAAGCTATAGTGTTCGAACGATAAGAGTGTAGTTCTCGAACTATAACCTGCTATCATGTATACTATAATGAAAATAACTAAATATTGTAACATGTTACTACATATACTGTAATAGTGTAGGTTAGAGTGTGGTGCTCGAACTGTAAGAGTATAGTGCTCGAACTGTAATATGCTGTTATATATACTATAATCAAAATAACTAAATATTGTAACAGGTTACTACGTATACTGTAATAGTGTAGGTTAGAGTGTGGTGCTCGATTTGTAAGAGTGTACTGTAACATGTTGTTATATATACTATAATCAAAATAACTAAATATTGTAACAATATCAAGTAAATGTACAATATCATTACACTGGCTAGAAATTGTACGTGCGGCAAGTATGGTTCTTCTCCTTTAGTTATATACGCTCTGAACATTCTTGTGCATTGAAGTACGCTTTGATGAAGTGGAGGGCGAACTTTGCTCGCACGGTTGGCATGTCATCTTGACTGAAGGGAAAACATTGAGTGTCCCTACGTGCCAGACACTCCATGTATTTACAAGTGAAAATGACGCAGTCGTCTCCCGATCCTGTTGTGGGCATGGGTCGGGGTAGCGTAGCGACCAATTTTATGAATCTATGTGCTTGCACTTCATGTATCTTCTCAGTTCTTCCACCTACATGAAAGAATTAACAAAAGAGTTCCAATTAGTTGATGTGCATTTACTGTAACATATGTAACATAAGTGTGCATGCTCTGTAACAAATGTAAGCTTTGTATGTAACACTTGGCACTTACATATTGTGGAATGTCACGACGATCTTTGTTTCTTAATGAATCGTACACGTGGAACTATTTTTCTTAATGTCGATGACCAAAAGAGCCCAATGGTTCGTTCCAACGTGCATGGGGAGAAGAGGAGGTCTAATTCAGTAGGGGCGCGGTCTAATCTTCTGAAAGAGTAATCGAAATGTTGTTTCTTTCTCTTATCATCTTTGCTCGATTGGACAACCTTTGAAGCGGCTCCCAGATATCCAAAAGTCTTAAAAATGTTCAGGTTCTCTTGACGGGGAGAAACAACCAAGTGTTGACGTAGCAGTAATTATGACCGATTCGCTCTCCCTCGCGAACAATAGATCCCGGATGTCCTTAAATGAGAGGAAATTATCGTATCCTTCCAGAGTTCCGCCGAACATCAAATCACTACATGTAAGAAAAGTGTATATCTTTGGTAAGAATGAAGATGTCATACAGTAATAGACGAACTAATATAATGTAACAAAAAAAGCTCCAACTGTAAATAGGAAATATATACATGTACTGTAACACGTACTCATTAATGATGCACTCATTCAGAATCGTTCAATCAAAGACTTTTCATCCACTCCTAATACTTCCCAGGCGACGTAGTCTTGTCTCCCATCTTTCTTTCCCGTTGGAAGTCTGTCTGTACTCTCTTGAGAGTCAACAAAGATCGATTCATAAGTGTACACATTGACTTTCGTAGCTTTGTGGTACCGATAATCCTCTGGCTGCGATAGAGTAAGTAATAAAATAATGTTCTGCAAGAGGACTTTAATGTTAGTGTAACAGACTCTTAATGTTACTGTTATGTATCATCAAGGTTACTGTAACAGAAAGTTAAACTTATATATCATGTACTGTTAAGGGGAAACCATACAGTATATATCTCCGGTTGCCGTCTTTTTCTCGTCTCAGCTGTAACTCGTCGGGACAATGAGGATGGGGAAATATGACATCTCTTCCTCTTCCTCTTCCTCTTACGTCTTCATGTTCTCCTCCTCCTCCTCGTCCTTCCTCTTCTTCTCTGCCTCCTTCCTCTTCTTCTCTTCTCCGCCTCCTCCACTTCCTTCCTCTCCCCTCTTCCTCCTCCTTACCTCTCTCTCTGCCTCCTCCTCCTTTCTTCTCCTCCTCCACCTCCACTCCTCCTCCTTCTCCTTTCTCCACACTCCTCTGCTTCCTTCCTTTCTCCTCCTTCCTCTTCTCTCCGCCTCTCCTCCTCCTTTCTCTCCTGCTCTCCTCCTTCCTCTCCGCCTCCTCCTCCTCCTTCTCTCCTGCTCCTCCTCCTTCCTCTTCCTCTCCTCTCCGCTCCTCCTTTCTCTTCTGCTCCTCCTTCTCTTCTACTACTCCTCCTCCTCCTCCTTCCTCTTCTGCTCCTCCTCTTCCTCCTTCCTCTTCTTCGCCTCCTCATTTCTCTTATTCTCGTCGGCCTCCTCCTTTTGCCCCCTCTTCCTCTGTTCCATCGGCTCCGATGTCTGCCACTCTGATATTGATCGTCGCGACCTTGTCAAGAGGGTTCTTTTTGCTATAACTTAGTATATGAAATACTGTAAATGCCTATGAAGCATGCTGTAAATGTAGAAAATAAATACTGTAACGGAGTATATGAAATACTGTAATTGTCTATGAAGCATGCTGTAAATGTAGAAAATAAATACCGTAACGGAGTATATGAAATACTATAAATGTCTATGAAGCATGCTGTAAATGTAGAAAACAAATACTGTGACAGAGTATATGAAATACTGTAACTGTCTATGAGGCATGTTGTAAATGTAGAAAGCAAATACTGTAACGGAGTATATGAAATACTGTAAATGTCTATGAAGCATGTTGTAAATGTAGAAAATATATACTATAACTTAGTATATGAAATACGGTAACTGTATATGAAGCACACTGTAAACGTATAAAATATACTGTAACTTAGTATATGAAATACGGTAACTGTATATGAAGCACACTGTAAACGTATAAAACATAGTAAGAGGTTGCTCTGCAACTCCATGACCTCGCTCTATTGTTTGGACACTCTTAAAAGCTCCTGAAGAATGCCAACAACATGCTTATCTGATGGAGGGTTTCGGGAAGTGGTAGACGTGGATGCCGTCAATCGTCGCGAGACCTTAGGTCGGTCATCCCTCACATTAACCTCCAAATATACCTGAGTTAAAGTCATAGGAAGATATCATAAACGAAGATAACACAGGTCCAGGGGTAAGTCACACTTACATCAGAGCGTCGCAATCCCCGTAGTAGGGCGGATAACTCCTGTCCCTTACCCCGGCAATCCCAATGGAAAAATGGGGGATCTCTTTGGGGATGTTCTGGTTTCAATTTTAACTGGTGCGTCAAAAACCATGCCTGCATCATTAATAGATAGATAAATCGTATCAGATAGATACATATGTCGTTTTTAAAATTACATATGTAAGTGTGACATGTAAAAGACTACTTCGCGTACTGTAACAGAGCGGTGTATGGTATGTAAAAGAGTACTTCGCGTACTGTAACAGAGTGGTGTATGGTACTATATTAGGTACATATGTCGTATGTAAAAAGTACTTTGTGTACTGTAACAGAGTGGTGTATGGTACTGTAACAGATACATATGTGGTATGTAAAAGCCTACTTACACCGAGAGCGGGAACACAATCGGTTATGAAGATGGTTTTGCCAGACGCAGCTCCTGTTACGTCTGCCTTCACATGCTCCTGGCACTGCTACACTGCCGATATCAGGTACTCGTGGATGGCAGCAGCCCAATTGGCGTTCTTCATCTCATGAAGGTCGTCCATATATGGCAGAATAGATAGCAACCCCGACCTCCCACTTGTGGGGAAGAAGAAACATGAACATAAAAGTGCAAACCAAAGCTTCACCGAAATTTCAACAGCTAGCTCACCCTCTTGTGGAAGTACTCCGTAAGCTTTCGCAAGACATTGTGTCAGTCCATCATTTTTTTGCATCAAGGATGCGGCGCAAACTAGCTTTTGTCCCATCTGCCTTTAGATTGATGGGTGAACCATTATTGGGTATACCATAACCGTTGCCAGGTCTGAAGGGCGAAAAGGCAAGGTGCAGGGGCCAATCTTAAAATGATCTTCTCCTTCGAAATGTGTTATCAGATCGACTATCAGGGAAATAGGGTAGGTCACCACTTCGCATTTGACATACGCGTGGAATGGTGAATTTCTCATTAACTTGAGATGCGCACTCCTAAATTGCAAATCCTGCATAACGGTACAGTACCATGAAAGCGAACATCGTGTATTAAATTGATTCTTGTCTGCAAAGAGAAGATCAAAACTTAAAAAAAAAAAACATTCAGTCGACAAAGATCGGACACAGGGTAGGAAGAAAGATTACTACTTCGGACGACTTGGAGGCTGGTTCCATCCACTTCCATCGCCATCAATGCTTGTTGCTCCGCATCCGCCGCAATGCGGCCAATCTCCGTGCTCGTAGGAGATCGACGGCTTACCATCGTTAGAGGGGACAAAGAGATCGCTTCAGCTGTAGATGTAACTCAAAGAATGGAAAACTGTAATAGAGAAGAGGGCTGGTGCAGGAATGGCGGTGTAGGTGTATGGGGTTCCGAAAAGGCGCGATATATGCAGGGATGGGCTCAGTGGACCCAATGAAAAGGCGGTGTACTGCAATGATGAACATTGGGCGGCTGAAAATAATCGGTATTCCCGATGATGGGACGTGAAAGCTATCACGTCCATTCATCTGGCGCTTTCCCGCCATTTATGCTTGCATGATACGCACTCCCACCAAATTGACCACAACAGTCAAGCTCATACATGCTATTTACAGACATTGCATGCCATATTTCCATCGCCGTCCTCTGCGACGCAATGGAATAGCTTCATGTAATATGTGCATTTAGAGATCAAAGTTTCGTTCTTTTCATAGGGAGGGACATGGAATTGGCGTCCATACATACCAGGGTTTCCGAAAGGTTGGTATAAACATGCAGGAGAAATGCTGAAGTATCTTCTTTCCATTGATGGCCATGTTGAACAGGTGCTGCTGACGATGGGGATGTCCAAGGTATGTTTGATCTTCACAAGTGTCAAGGAACATCATCATTCATAAATCTACAAATTCATGCGGTGGACACTCGTTGCCTCAGTACGCATGCTAGTCGTCAATCAGGTGATCTGCCACCACTTGACAGGTACGTATTCCATGCATTCTTCACCAGTCTTCATGTTATTCCATGCATTCTTCAAAAGCCTTCATCTTATCCCATGCATCATGTACGTATGTATGTGCATTCTTTACAGAAGTACTTCAAACACGCATAGCGCACCTTTGGAAACCACAGAACCGTCCCACTTACCAGGAAGCAGTCTGAAATTGTTCGACTGAGGAAAATGAGCGGAAGGTGAAGTACCAGTCTTGACGCAATATTGTGTAGGTAGAATACATTCAGTAGGACAAGTCTTCATAAGCAAAGAGCAATTGCAGATGGAGCTGACAATTACACGATCGCACGAGGATTTAATTAGAATTATTTGAATAACGACTCTGTACGATTAACTGTACGGTGCTATGTAGATGTTTGCCCATGGCACCTTCATGCGTCTGTCATTCGTGAAGGTCAGAATTTGCAATCAAGAGTTAACAACATAACAAGCTGTGAGTGTGACATTATGAGCGATGGACATCCTAAAACATCTAAGAAGTGGGTTGCAAATACTGTGAAGGGGAAACTAGTTGATAAACCAACTTATAGAGCAAGTGAAATGATGAGAGACATACGTCGGGATTCCGGTATCTCCATCCTTATCATCAGTATGCCATGATTTTAATTCTAACACATTACGACCTCTATTGTAATGTATACAACGAATTGTAAGTCTTAACCCTTGTATTGTAACACTATAATATTACTATAAGGGTCTGTATTGTAACAACTGTAATCATTTCAAAGTATACTGTAACAATCTATGCAGGCCACTGTAAGGTATAAGGACAAGTATTATAACAATCTAAACAACCATGTATCATCATATCAATAGGTATGGTGGGAAAAAGAAGCTACTGTCAGTCTCTATACGGAGATTTCAGAACAAGCTATCATATGTTGAACTGGTACACGAACTTGCATTACAGTCAAACCCGGATTGGTTTTGTCTCTAGAAGTGGACCTGGAGACACAACGTTTCAAACACTTTTCATATACTTACATGCATCTGCTTATGGGTTCGAAGTTGGTTGCCGACCTATGCTCTTTTTTGACGAAACTCATATCAAACATCATAGAGTACAAGGGGTATACTTGCAGCAAGTGCCTTAAATGGTAACAATGAGCTATTCAATGTAGCATACTCCATCGTAGATTCGGAAACATATGACAACTGGGTCTGGTTTCTACAAAATTTGAAGAAGGCATTACTCTCAGATAGAAGGATCGCTTCCTATCAAACAGGGGGAAAGGTCTGAAGGAAGCAATTTTGACATATTTCCAAATGATCATCACGACTACTGTTTCAGCACATCATGCAGAACTTCAACGACCAATGGTAGGGAAATATGCCGCCCCTTTCAAGAAATACTTAGAAAAATCCTCCAGCGCATTGCCTATGCTGTTACTGAACAAGAGTACCAAGACCAATGATGGCAATAGGGCTTAATTCTGCTGATGCCAAAGAATGGGTGCTCCGAAATGATGTCGACCACTGGTCCCATGCTTGGTTCCGGGACAAAGGTTCACCTCTTCAAATACACAGGTGATATGTTCTATTACATTCCGCCATTTATGTTCTTACAGTTAGGAGTTGGCATGTCTTATAGTAGAAGATATAAGCTATTACAGTAAGCATTATCTTACAGTTACAGATATAAGTTATTACAGAACGTGTTAAATATAGTTACAGTATGTAGTGGACACGTGTTGCAGATATCTAATGTTAACCTAATTTCCTTTACATTGTCTAATAGGTTTGGCGAGTTATACTCTAATTTGGCGGAGTCATTCAACAATTAGATTTGATGCAGCCTTGTAGGATACACTATACTAGTACAAAAAATCATCGAAAAAAACCTTCAAGAAAGGAGAAGCTTAGCAATCCGTCATTCAGACGGAATCAAATTGAGGTTATTAAAAGTATGAAGACGTATGCCGTAGACCTCCATCTACAAACAAGCTTCTGTGGACACTAGAAACTTGTCAAGATTCCTTGCAAGCATGCATGCGCAGCAATTGGCAGTAACAAGGAGGCCATTTCTCAATATGTTTCAGCATTTTACAGCACAGAAGTGTACAGGGCTGCATACGAAAGAAACATTCAACCTATCCCAACATTTGATATGACGGATCCTCCTCAACCATCAGATGTTCTCATCAAGCCACCGACAACAAAAAGGTTGCCAAGAAGACCGAGAAAGAGGAGAATGCATTCAAGAGGAGAAGTAGAGCATGCGTATATTTATTCAAGGTGCAAACAAATAGGTCAGCACGAAGAACTTGTAGCAACCCACCCCACAATCCTGAATGAATTTAAATCTTCTATATTTGTTACAGCAGAAAATTGTCCTGATATTCCACAATACGTAAGTGCCGAGTGTTACATACAAGGCTTACAGTTAGAGCACTACAATGTTACAGTTAGAGCACTACATTGTTACAGTTCGAGCCCTACACTGTTATAGTTCGTGCACTACAATGTTATAGTTCGAGCACTACACTGTTACAGTTCGAGCACTACACTCTTACGGTTCGAGCACTACATGTTACAGTTCGAGCACCACACTCTTACATTGTTACAGTTGAAGCGCTACACTCTTACGGTTCGAGCACTTACACTCTAACCTACACTGTTATAGTATACGTTATAACTGTTACAGTATTTAGTTATTTTGATTATAGTATATGTTGCTGCACAAGCAAAGGGAGATTTGACCGGGGTCAAATCGGGTGGGCCCCAAGGCGATGGCGATGTCGTCGCCGGCTCAGACTTCTTGCGCTGCACCTGCAAAGAACCACGAGTGGCCTCGGTGGGGAGACACTCCGACGCCCAAGTTAATTGTGAGAGAAGATGTAAGAGAGTTCAAATGCCACGAGTAGCATACCTTGGCCTGGAGCGTCTCCTTCCTTTTTTATAGGGTGAGGTTGAGCAAGGTGGTTTTCCCCTGCCTTAGTTAGCCATGTAAGTTCCTTGTAGACTCAACGTCCCAAAGTAAGGGGGCGCGATCAACGGATGCTGCTCCTTGGTTTCCAGCTGGCAGTTGCCAGCTAGGGACGGAGGGACTGTCGCGGCCCGAGATCTCAGAGCCTTCCTTGTTAGGAGTGAGGTTTCGGAGAAGGTAAGCACAGCTGGGATTTCCTTATATGGGGACGATCAGATCTTATGCCGAGGACCTTGTCAATTGACCCGACGATCCAGCCTCGTCGGCCACATCTGGGACCCACGCCGGTGGTCCCTATCCGTATCAGTATAGATAATAGCATGTTACAGTATGTAATTGCTAACATGTTGAGTTTGCATGATAGAGAGCACATACAAGCCCACAGAAGACTGTATAAAACGAAAATATATTGCATAAACAAGCCATGTTACAATAACTCTCTAAACTCTGTAAGCCGACCAGTCGGTGGAGGAGGGAGGGGAGGAAGCGGAACGGGCAGGGGAGGGAGGGGAGGAACATATGTGTTCTGCCCTAGGGCCGATGTCAGGGAGGATGTTGGTGAGGCCCTTGTCGCCGTACAGCCGGGAGGCTTTGGCTAAAGCCATCTTCTAGCCGATGTAAAAACCGTCCTAGTAGTCGGGGCTAAAGGTCGGTGGCGGCGATGGTGGAGCCTGTGGCACCGGTGAGGCAGGTGCCTTGGCATCCCTATGGGGAGCACAGTTAGATGAAGACATTTGCAAATAAAGAGGAAGAAGATGAGCAAGAAAGATAGGAAGAAGAAGACTCAGAGAAGCTTGTGAAGGATAAGTATAAGACCCTGGGTTCCTTTTATAGTTGTGAAGAACGGTTCACGGGCCTTCGAAAGGACCTGTATAAGTGATGTCAATGGTTGCTGTAAGTGAGCTCGGCACGTTATGTAAGAGCAACTTCCCATCGATCAGAGTTCACGGCCCTTCGAAAGGATCGAAATGTCAGCGTCGATTGGGAAAAAGGTATTGGAAAGGACGAAGGGTGAGACGGGAATGGAAAAAAGTGACGGATGCAAAAGAGAAGGAAATCGTGGTCGAGGGTCGTAATGGTGACGTTTGAAAAGTAGGGACTGGAAATAAATCAGACGAAAAGTAAGGACTTTACGTCTACTAGTATTTGACAGGGCGAAGAAAAAAGTACCACCCTCTGACAGAAACCCCCAATTAATTTTTTCTTCTTATAATGATATATACCAGGTTAACTAAATATAAAGAAATAATAAAAAGAAGTTACAAACCTCTAATCTGGGGAAACTAGGTTTATTCCCTATCTAACTAAATCAAACTAAGCAGTCTGTACCATATTCTAGTGAATGAGGGCTTTCTTTAGTTGGACTAAAAACCAAGTCAGATATTACAATAAGATTAATGGTATAACGTATCTAAAAGAACTCTCGCACACAGTCATTAACAAATCTTGAATACTGAAGGTTATCCCATAATTTTATACTTCGGGGCAACGTACCTGCCATTATTGTCATATTTTTATTACGTACTTTTCGATAATCTGATGCACATTAAAATACGTAACCAGTGGTGGATCTATGGGGTCACGTGATCTCACTAAAATTTTAAAACTTTATTAAAAAATTTAAATTTTTATTATATTAATTTTGATTAGATTTTTTTAAAAAAATAACCCACTAAAATTTAAAATAAAATCTTCGAATGCACTTTAATTTTTAAAATACTTTTATTAAATAAAATTTTCGTATCCGTCATTATACATAACAATCATGAGGTGGCATGGTTATCTCATCGATTCGTCATTGACCTAGCTAGTACTGTCCGATGTGGGCCACTCATTGTGTCCAAAATCGAGAGGGAGTGCGTTGACGAAACGAAGCAGTCATGCATGTCTTATCATATTTATTGAAGGAGAATATTTAGTACACTTTTATATTACACTTTAAGTGTAATATGACTAGGCAATAGTCTATGTGGCATTCAACAATGAAGTTGTCATTTTATCACTTCTCATGTGAGGGGTGTCACATGAACTATTACCTAATCATATTGTACTTAAAGTGCAATACAAAAGTACACTACATCCTTCTCCTTCAATAAATATGACATTTCAAAAGGGGAGAACATAATAGTTGTCGTGCCAGCCTCCTTCACAAAAACCAATTCACTAATTAGGGTTGTCAATGGATATTTGTATTCTAATTTTTTAACTCATTTTTTTTATTTTTTTAGTAGATGTAGAAACAATTATTTTTGCATCTATTTTTTTATTTTCATTTTTTGATAATGTATAAGTTTATTTTATTTATAAAATATGTACTCTTAAAATCTTTTTTTTAATATTGAGAAATTATATACTAAATTTTTAGCTTCTCCTTAATTTTTAAATAGAATCTAATTAAATTTTCTCTCTCCTAATATTTATTGTGCCTATTATTATCAAAGACATGTCTTTTGTCACTACTCTTAATACTACACACATCCACTATTTTATCATAACAAATGTTTTGATTTCTTTCCATTTTCGATTTTCTTATAGAAAATGGATGCGAAAAGTGTTATTTTTATTTTCGACTCCGATTCGTTGGCAGCCCTATTATCCATCCACACCTAAATTCCCTTACAAAATAGGTTTCAACCACCTCTTGCTTCACAAATGTGAGTAGGGATCTCAATGGATGGATTTGGGCTGACCCAATCTAAACCTAACCCAGACCAAAGTTAAGATAATCCAATCTAAGTCAATAAATCAAAGTAAATAAAATCCACACTAATTCATTGGGCCCATTTCAGCCCAACATGTCACTCACGCAATCACAATTTATTATTAATCATTTAAATTTTTATTAACATCAAATAACTAAAAGCACTTACTTTACTAGATCAAAATTGTTATAGTGCAAAGATTTTTTATTATCTTCTGTAAATAAAACTAAAAAATTGTCAAATACTCATTCTTAAGTCTTGAATCCATGGAGAACAGCATCAACATATAATAAACAAATTTATAAAGTAAGCATCAATTACTCAAATAATAGAAAAAACAAAATGTAGTAAAAGGAACTGTGTTCCATTTGTTGCTTTTAAACATAGGTCTTGCCAGATTCATATTCATGACAACGTCTGCCACCCTTCCTATTATTATGGTTGTTACTATTATTTTCATATGTTCATTGTTAATTTCTTTGATTTGATATTTTTAAATACTTTTAAATACTAAGTATATGTCAACAACTAAGTAGCTATTGAAAATGTTAAGATATATCAACAGCTACATTGTAGCCGTTGACAAATGTGATATTTGTCAGTAGCTAGAATTGAGCCGTTGACAAATACTTAAATAAAATGGTGAAAAAATGGCAGGATATTTCCCCCCAAGAACTTATCATTTGTCGATAGCTAAAGCTTAGCCATTGACAAATGTTGTATTTGTCATCGGATGAATCGAGCCGTTGACAAATATAATAAATAGTGAAAAAAATGATGGGTTATTTACCGCCAAGAACTAACATTTATCAATGGCTGTGGTGTAGCCATTGACAAATGTCTCATCGGCTCAAAAGAGCTGCTGACAAATACTTAATAAGTTTTCTTCTCCCTTTGCCTTCTTCTTCTTCCTTTCTTCCCCCCCCCCCCCCTCTTCATTGTCCCCTGCTCCACCATCAACGCTCTTCGGAGACCCGCCGTCGCCAAGAGACGCGATCTCCACCCATCACCGCGCGATCTCTACCCATCACCGCAATCTCCACCCCCCCCCCCCAAACCAGTCGCAGTAACCCCCCTCCCTCTTTCTTCCTCGGAACTCTCTCTATCTCTCTCTCCTCTCTCTATGTGGTGTGTGTGTGTAAAGCCCATTTTATGTGCATTTCATGACTGTTGTTATGTTTTAAATTATTGTCTAATCTTCTTTTACGTCAATATCATTTGACGTTAACAATTAGTTGATGGCAAGCTATGTGCCGTTTACCATCTGATTTGAGGATCTTGACGTCAAAATCAATTGACGCCTACTTCATGTAGACGGAAACCAATTGGACGTTAACTTCTCTTGTTGCGTTGGGTTTCTTTTCCCTAAAACCATCCCATTTCTCCAGGAGATAACTTGGAAACCTCACGTCGGCTGGGATTTCTCTTTTCTAGGATACCTACAATCCAAACTCTTATAAAACTAGGTCATATATGCAAAGAGAGGACTTTTGCTCAGCTAGGGTTATTAGGTTTTGGAGAGAGGAAAAGAGAGAATTTGAGGTGGTAGATCCGGTGAACCAGAGACTACACCGTCATTTTCTACAAGGGGAGGTTCTTCTGAATGTGGGGAAGCTCTCTCGTTGCGGAAGATCATCTGCAATGGTTGTGGAGGTCGAATCAAACCCGTGAAGGTCACCTCTTGGCTTGGTCGAGGAGGGATTCATCACCCTAATCTGATCTTCAGGGAGTTTTCTAGAGGCAAGTAACTTAGGGTTTTCATCCCTACACCTATCACCTAAGGTTTTACGATTTTTAAGGATTTTGTCTCATGTCCTCGACCCCCAATTTTATTTTCTTCTGGTTTCGGTCTATACTTTCTGTAGACAAGAAGTAGACGGAAAATTTTTTCCGTTAATTCTGGGTTGATGGTAATCAATTATGTCGTTAACCACCTTGACGGCAAAGACCTTGTCGTTAGATTCTTCAGTTTTCCATAAACATGTTTTAGTGTGTGTGATGAAATCCTTCGGAAATTTTGAATGTATGAGTGGGTCCTAGGATTTTTGTCTTATCATATTTGTAATGTAGACTGAACTATAAAATTTTGATATTTTCTGATCATACTTGTAATTTTAGAAATTCTGTCATGAGTAAATAACTGTGCTATAATGTTTAATTCTGATAAATTAAGTATGTGCATTATTATTGTTTTAGTATTTTTCCATGAACTTAGGGTTTCTATGTACATGTTTCATGACAGATACAGTCGTCAGTTTCTTGTTCATCATATTTTTAATAAATCATCTTGTTAATTGGCTGAGATCTGTGTTAAATGTTAAAAATAGACATATTGTGGAAAAAATCTGAAAAACTAGACATCTAATATACTCCTTGTGTAGAATCTGTGATTAAAATTTGAGCATGTTCTGACATCCGTGACTATATTTCTAATTATAAGTCATTAATGGCCATGTTAAGCATGATTAGTTAAAAGTGATATTTTCTTATGATTAGTATCATGATATGCTCTGTTAAGCATATTAATATTGTTAATAGTAATGACTACTTCTATAATCTGAGATAAGTGTGGTATCTTAAAGCATGTGAATAATACATGTTAAACATGTGAATAATGTGATTAAGTGATTAATATGCTGAGATTAACACTGCTACCATAGAAGCCTATAGAGTCATACTGTAAAAAAGTCCCTATAGGAAGGCTCAATGTGTATGTGATATCCTGTGGACATCAAGATGAAATCCTAGAGGTGAACAAGTACCACTGGTTAGGGTGGAGAGTTTCTCTCAATTCTGCGCAGTATCAAGATTCGTCACTGCATTGTCTAGGTGGCAGGTACGTGATATGTGTGTGATGTGTTCTTTATGATGGTTCAGACTATAGTGTCACGACAAAAGATGTGTAAAGATGTGAATTAAGTGTCAATGTGTAAAGTGAATATGTGAAAGTGATGTGTAGATGTGCTACAATGCGTAAGGGTGTGAAACCATATGATTAAGTTACTTTTATGTTAAAATAACAAGTAAAAGGTGAGAATATGTGACATATGAGCATGTTGAATATGGTAGATACCATGCTAGTATCACTAGTAGATATTGTATAATACCGTGATTTAGATATTGAAAATGTGTCCTAAAATGAGTTATGTTGTGTACCATCAGTTACATTAAATCCATGTGTAGTTAACATGTTATAGAATTGTTCATTAATACTTGCTTATTGTTACATGCATCATGTTATAAATTGCTCTATATGTTAAACTTGTGTAGAATGAATGTGATAAGTGTTTAGACCTAGCTAATAGGTTGCTTGCTGAGTCTTTTGTGAAGACTCATCCTTGCTTAAACATACAGGTGAGGAAGGTATTCTTGAGATCGAAGAGGAGATAGCGAGGAGCGACTTTTAGTAAGAGGGGTAGCTGAGATTTAGAGAGCTATCCACATACTTGTACTTCTCTTTATTTAGTACGTGAGACGATGTTATAATATGGACTTGTTTATTGGTGGATTTGTATTTTATTTTGCCTCTATATAGACTGTGAGATGTGTGTGGTAATGATGGAATAAGAGTAACTTCCAATTTCGTTGTACTTTTCTTTGTTATTTATGTACATCTCTACCTAATGTGTTGCTGGATACATGTCCCACTGTGACGACACGCTTTATATCGACATGGATTGGTATAATTGTACCAGTATAAAGGGGGTTGTTACACACACACACTCTCTCTCTCTCTTCCATCGTAGCACCCCAACTTCAGCGCGACGTCGACACCCCCCGACGATCTTGCAGCTCTGCGTCGGGCATCGTTGCCTCGTCTTCTAGATCCTCCATGCCGATTACGTCCCCGACTGGTTGCCAGCTTCCTCGAGGATGAGCTGTTCACGTTCGTGGGCGTCGTTGTCGACGAAGGCGCGGATAAGTTGGACAGCACTGGGTGCTGGTGGTAGGGAGGACCAGGGTTCTGAGGTTCCTGGTTGCAAAGGCATCCCATCGGCCGGAGATGAGGAGGTGCAGCATGGCAGGGCTGGCGTAGGATCATGGGGGTGATGGGGATGCACGAGATGACTATGGAGCAAATCATGTATGTCGTCACCAACGACTTCCTTCCTTCGAGATCGGCTGGTGCGTCATAACCGACGACTATACAAATACTGAAAGTTAATGGGATCGTCAAGTGTACGGTGTTATTACGTTGTTTTCTGTCAACATATGAAGTGAAATGGTAGAGTTTTATGTGTACTCCGGAGGTCAATCTACTGTCGTGCCGCCACCGTCGGGAAGGAGCAGCAACAGTAAACAGAGGAGAAGGAGATAAGGATAAAGAAGAAGATTGGAGGAAGGAGCAATAGCATCGGTTGGGACTAGGGGGATGCAGAGCCGGGGAGGGGGTTTGCAGGGGCAGAGGAGCGATGGAGAATTTTTTATTTTTTATTTTTTAAAATAGATATTTGTTAGCGATGACTAAAGCTATTGATATATTAATATATCAGTAACCAACAGCCATTGACATATGTTACATATGTCAACGGCTGCAATTCATTGAGATATCCAATATATATCATTGGTTGTTAAATGCTGACATATGGATCATATGTCAACGGTAATGATGGCCATTGACAAAAATTAATCGACGACTAATTTGTCAACAATTTTATCACACAATTGACATATGTTATATTTCTTGTAGTGTGAGCGTCCATCAAACTTTTGAACAAAATCAAGTCTTATGAGAAATAATATAAAAATTAACAAAATTGTTTTTTAAATTCTTACCTGTGACTTTTATATTAGTTTTTAATATTTCTAACTCGACTATTTAATCTTAAAATCTAATAAAGTTAGCTTTTTCTTAAAAGCCTCTCCTAAACGTTATATTTAAAAGTTAAAAAAAAAATCTTTGAGAAGATCAGAAAAACCATACTTTTTGGATTCAAAGTTAAATAGTCAAGAAAATGCTAGCTGCAAAGGGAAGAAGGGGGGGGGGGGGGGGGGGGGGGGGGGAATGGAAACAGAGACAACTGCAATGACACTGCCTGTTTGCTACCAAAAGTTCGAGATTTTTAGAGTGGGACGGCGATGGATGTGCATGAGAACCTAGACATGACGAAGCTCTGGCCTGCGTCCCCTTCGCCCCCTCAAAATAGATGACCTCCTCTTGACTCCTCGTCTTCCAGTCCCATTAATACCACCCTACCATGCTGACCCGACGAGTCAACCCTTCGAAGCCTGGTTAGAAATAAAGATGTCAACGGACTGGGCCAGCTCGTTATCTCGCCGAGTTGACCATGAAAGGCCAGTCTGAAGCCTATATTCGGCCCAGACCCATGAAAGGCCAGTCTGAAGCCTAATATTCGGCCCAAGCATATGAAACAATCTAGAAATTAGTCCTGTTTCTAACCTAAAATTATTTAAATTTTTCATATATATATATATATATATACATAATATATATATATAATATTCGCTTCAATTCCGAGTCGCGGGAACTCCGAATTTTGCTTACAGCAGTATTTCGTTACATATAACGAGAACAAACACGGTTTGTTGCCATGGCGGTAAACTATATCAAAGTGTCATTGACTTCACTCCGACAATTTGCAAAATAAAAGAGCCACAGATGTGTCACAAAAACCACCCCATGCATTGGATCTTGAACTTTTAATTTATGTTATTATATTTAAGTAAATTAATTAAAAATTCATGATTATATCAGAGAAGTTTTTATGTAACAGAACTTAACATATACTGTAACAGATCATAATAACATTTATTATAATGAGTTGATTAAAAAATAAATCAAATATTTGATAAAAAAATTAATTAATTATCTTTATATTTTTTATATTATTGTCAAACTAATTTAAATTTTTACGTATATATAGACCATATACATTGTTAGTGCTCATCTTTTTATAAAACAGATTGTTCCATATAGTACGTGATTTACGACGTTAGGGGAGATGACTTTCTGATTATCAGATGCCACCATCTTTTTATTATAGACTGATTATTTATTTAGAAGAAAATTTAACAGGTGTTAATTGAAACTAGAGACGGAATCAATCACCTGAGATTGGGGTAGATGGCAAATTGTTACAGTGATCAGTGGGACTAGCTAATAGAACATGCATGTCTACGTACATATGTTGACTTCCCATCTTTATTCTAATTTGATCCGTCCATATGATTCATCTCTACCCATCTAGCAATGACTTCAGTTTGCTCGGCCCCCACTCTGGAGATAATAGATGCATGTCCGTCACACCAATAATGGGGTGAGAGAGAGAGAGAAGAGAGAGAGAGAGAGAGTTCCCACATCCTGTAATATTATATATATGTGTAGAGGAAGAGAGAGAGAGAGAGAGGAGCGCCATGGCTTCAGCTTGTGGTCTTGTTTTCTTCACTGAGGTGACGGCATTGCTAGTCATACTGGGCGCTGCAGCTACTACCGGCGACGTACACCTAGCCGTTCCTGCAGCGAGGTGGCTGCCTGCAACGGCTCCATCGCGCAGTGTGTCGACGGGGTGGAGTGGCCGCCCACAGAGTCCGCCGGCATCCGACGCTCTCTGGCGCGGGCCATCAACTACCCAACCTATAAGTCTGGAAATCCACAAGCGCCCGTATACAAGGCCGGCAGGGCCAGGCCGTATGCCGGCCGTGGCTGCATTGGTGGCTTCAGGTGCAGACATCAGTCATATTTTACCCGGGGAGGTCATAGAGGTAATTATACGTGGCAAATTAAGTTCGCTGGTGTTGTGGCCCGTTTTAATTTCATGGTCTTGCCCGTGTTAGGCTGTAGAGAAGTAGCTTCTGCTAAGTGAGTATATCTGTTAGCTTCTGCTAGTACGTACCTGTGAGTATCTGGTGAACTACTTCATCGTTTTCAGCTGGCAACATGTTCGAGGAGAGGTGATGGGTCATATATATGTTGATTTTCATTTTATTTTATGGAAATTGTGCGCCAAGCTTGAAAGGCTATATAGGTTCAAATTCCGCGTCCTACTCGTAACATCCTTTTCCCCAAGACTACCAAATTCCAAGGCAAAATCCTCTTGAAGGTCGACCCACTGAAGCTTCTCTGTGAGTCATATATATATATATTGAAGTTGCTGTCTCGTTATGTAAAAGAGTATGAGTGTTAATACTTTTTCGTTTATGTTGTTCATATTTATCTTTAAAATTTTAGTTCAAATTGGTGGATATAAATTAAGGATTTAATGCCTCACACTATTATATCAGATAATGTACATATGTATTGACGTTTTTATGGTTCATACTCCTCACACTAGATGATGCATAAAAAAGTAACCCTTTACTTCGTAATCACTTTCGTAACCCTTTACTTCGTAATGTGAAAATCAGTGCATGTTTCAGAGAAAATGAAAAGCTGCAGTTGCTTTCGTCGAAATTGCACAACTTTCGGACGAAATATTCAAAAATCAAAGTTCTTTTTTAGACGAAGCGGTCATCGTAATGAAGCTCTCCTAATACAACTTTATATATTGGGATCATTTAGAATAAGTGGTGTGTGAAATAAGTTGGTCCAACCAATATATCAAATCGAATCCAATTTTTGCATGGCATGATACGGTATCAGATATATACTGAATAAATTTAATTCGGCACACAAAAAAAAATCTAACTTTTTATTATAAAAATAAATAAAATCTCGTTTCTGTCGAATCATACCGAGGACCAGAAAAATCTCTAACATGGTACGCGAGGACCAACTGTGATCTGAAACATATATGTCAGCTGAAATCCACTTGTAAATTGGAGGACGATTCCCGACAGTGGCATAAACACAATTTTAGGAAATAAGACAATCAGCAAAATAACCTACCTAAGTGGGGGTAAAGTGTAAACACAATTTTTTGCTCTCAGCAAAAACGTTGACAAGGAGAACAATACAATTATCAAAATGTCACGCCTTTCAAAAATATCAGTGTTGTGTTCCGCAAGACGTTGGATGTGTTGTGCGAGTTCGTTTAACTCAGACTTTCGTTGGTATTAGTCGGATCTAAATGTGTGCACCGATATGTTTGATCCGGACGATGTTTATTACACAAAAATAATAATAATAAGGTAAATTAATTAAGAGTTTCTAAAAGATATTTAATTTATTTTTAGTCTCTGACAAATTGTAATTCATTACAGTAAGTGTTATCTCCTGTTACAGTATATATTAAATATGTTACAATAAAGACTTTCATATTACAGTCAAAAAATTTTAATTAATTCTCATAATAATAAATAGATAAAAATAAAAATATTAAATAATAAAAAATAATAAAACAATATAAGAGTGGATGGTGTTGGCAGTGGGAGGGGGGCAAGAAAGATAAGAGGGGTCACATGCGTAATCTACTAGGAGATAGGTGCCGAGGCCGGCAAGAGCATCGGAGATCACAAAATCTTAATTTCCCCGCAACTCCGCAAGTCGATCGCATGAGAAGAAAGATCCAGGAAAAGTCCCTGACAAGAACTACCAAAAAAGGTGACAAATACATTCAAAGACACAGGGGGAGGGGGACCCTCTCCGACGAGGGATCCATGTCCCCTCCCAAATGACAGACGAGGAAAGGTAAGGAGAGGCCGGAGGAAGGGCGGGAAGTAGGGCTGCAAACGGGTCGGGTTCAGAACCGGACAGATTTCGATTCCGATAACCGAAATGGTTCCGATTCTGATTCCGATAAAATCGGAATGGTTAATTCCGATTCCGTTCCGATTCCGATAACATTATCGGAACCAAAATTCCGATAAAACTAAGGTGTTTACCATAGTTTTACCTTTTGAGTTTATGATAATTTATCGGAATAACTGATACCGATTTCGATTCCGATTATTTTTCAATTCCGATTCCGATAACTTATCGAAATATCGATACCGAATCCGATAAGTTATCGGTATTATTTTCCGATTCCGAAACTGATAATTTTATCGGAAACGGGTTGGAATATCAAAATATCGGATTCCGTTTACGCCCCTGACGAGAAGAGTATCAGGATGAGGAGGAAGACAAGGACACAGTACTAGCTGCCGATTCTTAAAGTTGCAGCCATTAAAGGGAGAAATTTCAGCATGGAGGAATGCCCGACAAGCAACAGCTAGCCCATGTGTGTGCATGTGTTATTCGTCCGTTAACCCATTGCTTTCATCACTTTCCCTCGTGGCCCCTTACTAGAGAAGGAGTGCGGGCACACACACGATGTAGACAGGATAAAGCAGTTACAATTATAACTCTTTTTTTATGTGGCTAGTTACAAACTTCTTATAATCTTACCAGGATAACTAAATTTAAGAAATATATAAAAAAAAGAAGTTATCAAATTAACCTCGAATCCGGAGAAACCAAGTTTTTATCAGAATGTTCCCTATTTGACTATTTATCAAACTAATTAAGCAGTAGTCTATTACTCTGGTGAATAAAGTCTTGATGAACATCCACATCCACTTGCGAAATCATCATGAAGAGAGCGAAGCAATCGCTATGAAAGACAGATCATACGCCATTCCTGATGCCGAAAATCATATTTAATCCTACAAAGCATGTCCTTTGGCCTCCCTCAAAAATGTTTCAACCCAAGATTTGATTAAGTGCTGTACGTATAATCTATTCGATGTCCATGATATGGTTGCCAAAACCAAGAAAAGGGCTTTTCTAATTAATTTAGTTAGCCTTAATTAAACTATTTCAGATACCTAAAAGAACTCTCGCATACAGTTATTAAAAATCTTGAATACTGAAGGTTATCCCATAACTTTATATAACTTTGGGGGCACTGCGATATTGTCACATTTTTATTACTTTTCGATAATCTGATGCACATTAAAGTACGTAACAATCATGAGGTGGCATGGTTATCTCATCGATTCGTCATTGACCTAACCATTACTGTCTGATGCGGGTCATTCACTGTGTCTAAAAATCGAGATTCGAGAGGGCTAGTGCACCCATCATGGCCTTGACATGGTAATTTTCTTTTCATAGCCACCGTTTTATGCATGCATAGTCAAATTACACAGATTGATGAATAGATATGTTCATTTTTTCGCAAATTTATAAGCTTTATATTTATATTTTTATTAAATAAAAATATTAGATATACAGATATATGACATTTTAGTCTATTGTAGAAATTTTGATTGGATATTTATAAACATACTATAAGCTTTTAAACTACCAGGATTATTGAATTCACAAAAGGGACCTCATATATACCAACAAGATGTGGTGTTCATCTCTCTGAGAGGATGTCCCTTAAGACTCCTCGACAAAGAGAGAGCATTACACATCTGTCGTAGGCTCTAACATGTATGTGATGCTATGAACAAGGCCCAATATAGCTCGTAGATAATATCATATCTAAGCAAAGAACACTAGAAGGTCATGAAATGTATCTTTAAGAATTTGAAAAGAGCCAAGGATGTTTTCTTGATTTATGGAGGAAACAAGTTAAAGTTTGAGGGTTAACACTCACTCAAGTTTTCAATCTAATGTCGATGACAGCAAATTAAAGTAAGTGCATGTGCTTACTATATGAATGGTGAGGCAATATATTAAAAGATCTCCAAGTAAGAATATTGCTGACTCGACAATTGAATAGAGTATACAACAGCTGTTGAAGCTACTAAGGAGGTAGTCTTGATAGAAAAGTTCATCGTAGAACTTGAAGTCATCTTATATCTAATCCCCATATTCTATGACAACAATGGGGCTACTATTCAAGCGAAGGAGCTGGGATCCCATACAGAATCGAAGCACATTCTACAACGTTTTCACATGATCAGAGAAATTATTGCGCAAGGAGATGTAATGGTGGAAAAAATTCCATCAGTTGCTAACATGGCAGATTCATTTACTATGTCTTTACCTCAAATTGTATTACGAGTGTAACTAATCTATGATGAGGATCAGACACATAAGTGATTGACTTTGATATTGTAAGTAAGAGACTAATAGAATTGTCTGGCCTAAACCAATCACATTTTTGTGATAGGACTTTTCAAAAGTTAATGACAATTTCATTCATTATGTTATCTTTTATTGTATGTGTTTGTTCAACATATCAAGTCCATGCTAGTGATAACGGAAGTAAACACAAGTTCTAAATGTTCTTTGCTAAAAATAAGGAAACCACTAAAGGGAAAGGCAAGGCTGCACAACCATTTCTGCAGCAAGAAGACCTTGGCAACAGATCGATCGACTTGGAGAGCTTGATATATATGTGAAGAGATCAAGGGATAACACTAGCTGCCAAGCAAATGAGGGATCGAAACACAATGAGATTGAAGCCTTCCAATGCCCATAAGCAAGCAAGAGGGGATATAACTTACTAATTGTAAAAAGAAGCAAAATGGAAAGTGAAATTGCACAAGGAGATCGACACCGAACAAGTGGTAGAGGAAGGAGTGGATGGGGTTTGGAGAGGGAGGGAGCCAAGAAAGATAAAAGGGGATCATATCCGTACATTCACTATAGGATACAGGCGCCGAGGCCTCCGAGATCATCGGAGGCCAAGTCTTAATTTCCCCGGAAGGGAAGAAAGATCCATGAAAAGTCCTGACAAGAATCGACTAAATGACAAAAGTCCGTCCAAATTAAGACACAGGGGGAGGAGGCCCTCATCCCCTCCCCTCAGATGACGACGAGGAAGGTTAGGAGGAAGCCGGAGGAATAATATGGCGAGAAGGGTATCGATCGGGATGATGAGGAGGAAGACAAGGACACACTAGCTGCCGATTCTTAAGGTTACACTCCATTAAGGGAGAAATTTCAGCATGGAGGAATATTAATTAGCCGCCAAGCAACAGCCAGCCCATGTGTTCGTCAGTTAGCCGTTGCTTTGCTGGTCACTTTGCCTCACTCTTGTATTCGAGATTAAATATACATATATATATTGTATATATATTGAAATGGCGATTATATATATATATATATATATATATATTATTATATATATTATTTATATATATATTCTATCATCATAAATGACAAAATAGGAATTCCAGCATTTATTAGAATCATATATTTTAATCCACACTATTACTTTTTCAATTATTATTAGATATTTAATGATTTAAATTTTTACCATTCTGGTACGTACAGCTTATTAATTTATCGTCTATTAGATGCATATAAAGTTAATAGTTTCCGTCGTGCGACGTATGATGACAGGTGAGATGTGACCGTACATATCAGATTAATATATCAATTTCTAATTATAATTAGATTAAACAAAATTTCAGTATAATAATATCAGGCTTAAATGCATTTCAAGAAGCTAGTGACCACTCATGCAACTCATCATGCTGCATTGTGCCACATTTTTTGTAATCTTAGAGCGTAATTTTAATTTAGAATCTAATTTTTATTTTCATATTTAAATTTTTATTTTGACATCTAATTTTATCGTCATTAGATATTAAAATAGAAATTTATATGTCAAAATAAAAATTCAAACATCCAAAATTAATAAAAAAAATTAAACTCAAAAAAAAAATAGAAGGTAATACAATACAGCGCAATGAATCGCGCAAGGTGGACCGATGATTTTTTTAAGTGTATTTAAAACCAATATTAAGCCTTTTCTCTTAAACTAATCATTCTAAGGAACTAATAGTGTACATAGAAGAAGATAAGAGACAAAAATCACGTGATTAAGTAGTTGTGGGGGAGGTGGCATTGCTACCGTCCGCTAGAACTACGTACAACATGTCACTATGTATGTCTACATCTGCCAACCACCCACTTGATGATTTTTACTTTTTCAAAAGTCAAAATTATCCGAAAAAACTCATAGAACTAGTTTTTGAGGCTTCAAATCTAAGACCTCATTATTACCTCTCTTCTCTCTATCTCTATCCACTTTTTCTCCACTTTTGAAAATCTATTTTTAAGAATTCACAATCATTTTTTCTCATTGAGAACTAGAGTGAGAAAGAGTATGATTCTAATCATTAGAATCTGTTTTACTTTTTCCAAATACGTTTCCAACATAACTAGTAGAATGTAGTATTGGTCCTTAAAAAGGAGCGAGAACTCAATTAATTAATTCACTAGTAAAAAAAAGGAAATCAGCGATAAATTCTTGATGTTACATCCCATAATTAAACCTTACGTACACAGTAATGGGTTGACAGTGAGAGAGAGACGCCACCTGATTATACGTATGACTCTTGTATGTGCGGGTGTGAGAGAGAGAGGGGGGGAGAGAGAGAGAGAGAGAGAGAGGACGGCAATGGCTGCAGGTGGGTCGGCTGGAGGTCTCGTCTTCTTCGCCGTGGTGACGGCATGGCTGGTCATACAGCAGGGCGCTGCTGCTTCTGCCGGCGACGGTCACCTAATTGCCATCCCAGCAGCCGGCCGGAGAGCTTTCTGCAACGGCTCCATCGCGCAGTGTGTTGACGGGGTGGAGTGGCCGCCGACGGAGTCCGCCGCCATCCGAAGGTCCCTCCAGGCCCGCGGCGGCTACATAGGCTACAAGCCTCTTATAGCGAATAAACCTGTAGTGAGTAGTAACCCAAAACCCGCCCAACGCTACAGCGGCCGCGGCTGCCCTACCTACGACAGATGCAGAATAACACATTTTCTTAATTGGGGGGCGGCTGATCAACACGGAGGTAATTTAAGTAACCTTGGCAAATCTTATGCCGGTGTCTTGGCCCGCTGTTTCATGGTCTTGCCCAGCTGCCCGTGTTCAGGTTGTAGTAGTAGCTTCTGTTATAAGTGGGTCGTGTTGTTAGCTAGCTAGTATAGTATGTCGTCCCACGATGTTAATTTCTCTTGCTTTTTGTATTTTTGTTAACGTCAGCGCCGCGCACAAGTCGATCCAAGGACAGAAGAAACCCACGTGTGAATTCCAGGTGAACTGGTCCGTTCTTTCTGGCAAGAGAGGTGATCACCTAGTTCGTTACCATCTTTTTTTTTATGTAAAATAAAGTTAGATTGTTGTTATAATTATTTTTATCCTCATCTTCTTTCATCTTTGTCCTTCAGAATTTTCAGTTGGAATACATGGATGAAGGATTTGCACCCGATACACCTACTAAATTATTTCTAATTATAATTAGATGTGCATGCAATCTGCGATTTCAAATAGACCCAACGTACGGCCTAAAAGGTAGAATGTCAAGTTACCATCCCTTGTCAGAGTTCTTTCTGATCGCGCGCTGTAGCTATTAAATCTCGAGGAAAATTTTGTGTTTTTGAAAAGTGTATAAGTATAAGTCACATGAGTTGACAGTTCATGTGGCATCAATTTTTTTGGTGCCACATGAGCTGCCAACCATGGGATGGGTGTCACATGAATTTTTTACCCATGTGATGTGGCTTACACTTATGTACTTTCAAAAGTACATAAAATCTTTCTCTTAAATCTCTGATGCACTCTAATATAGGATTTTAACAGCTTAATTAAGCAGACTGATTGAATCATGCAACCTGTGCATATTCCTATAGTGTCCATCTAAATCTTATACTCACCAATATATATATATATAAGGAGTAAATTATTATATTAAGTGATAATAAAATTACTCTTTTATCGTCAAAAAAGAATCCATTGACAGTCCTAATCACTACTGTGGGCCCACGGTCCTTCCCCTAAGCATGCACCCATTTGTTTCTTGGATCTGCACTGCTATTCGATGGTTGTACGCTTGTACTAGTCGCTCACACGGCCGCCAAGGCAGCATAATTAAAGAGTTTCATCAATTGTTAACATTGCAAATCCTTTTAATAGGTCTTTGTCTCAAATTGCATTTGAGTGCCCCCAACTATAATAGGAATCAGAGAAGTGATTAACTTAGTGCAAGTGAGAGATTAACAGAATTGTATGCCTACATACCAATCCACATTATTATGATGAGACTTTTCATAAATTGTCTTATTTACTTTAATGGTAATTTTATTCTTTTTGTCATCTTTTATTGTATGTGTATATATGCTCAATATAATGAAACCTATGAATTTGTGCAAGTGCTGATGAAATGATATAAGATTATGATAGTGAGATCCTCATATGTAAAACACAAGTCTAAATATTCTTTGCTAGAAGGAAGGAAATCATTAAAGGGAAGGCAAGGCTGCACAACCACCTCTATAGCAAGAACACCTTGGCAACAGATCGACATGGAGAGCTAGATCTGTGAAGAGGTCAAGGGATGGAGCACAAGCAACACGATCAGCAAATTAACGAGGGATCCAAACATAACAAAATTGAAGGCTTCTAATGACCATAAGAGATCAAGGGCCAAGTCAAAGGATATTGTTGAAATCCGAGATGATATAGCAGGAGCAGATAAATTCAATCTGATAAATATGGCTAAAATAGATGACAGAGAGTAAGATCGGAAGTATGTAAACTCGATGGCTGAAGCGCGATGTCGCTTTCTTTGAAGTTGTTTCGCCC
>CM024763.1:123117191-123185690 GCA_014218235.1 Colocasia esculenta | reverse complement strand
TGTAGGAAAAATGTCTTATGAGAATCGGTTATGGATGTACCGTGGAATAGTGAATGGAGTTGTGACCGAGGAGTTTAAGAGAGAGTTGACAGTTTTATTGAGTTTGCATTGAGTAATTCATCAGTAGCAGTTGATCCGATGGATAACATCGATGTCCGTGTTCGGCTTGTAAGAACAGAAAGTGGATATCGACATGGGATGTGCAGCATCATCTGTATACGAGAGGATTTGTTGGCCATTATGAGTTATGGTCGTGTCATGGTGAGTTGAATATTCAGTCGTCTGCACCAGCTAATTACTTTGCCTCCACAAGTACGAGTAGACATGGTTGTCGATGCTGCTGGTCCGGAGTTCAATATTCATGAAGATCAAACAAATGAAGAAGTGTCGAATGATATAGCTCAGAGATTTTATCAGTTACTTCGAGATGCTGATGAGCCATTATGGGATGGTTGTGAGAAGCATACACGGTGTCTGCAGTGTCGCAGCTATTGAATTTGAAATCTGAATTTCATATGAGCGAGAGTGTTTTGACCGGTTCTATTACTGGTCAAGAGCATGCTTCCTCAATCAGAGAGGTTACCTGCTGACTTTTACCGTGCGAAGAAGATGGTGAATGATTTGGGGCTTGGTTTTATGAAAATTGATGCATGTCCGAATCACTGTATGATGTACTACAAAGAGGATGCAGATAAGACATCATGTTGTATTTGTAAGCATGATAGGTTCAAGCCCAGAGAGGGGACAAGTCAAAGCAGAAGGATGTTCCGTATAAGTCATTGCGGTACTTTCCTATCACACCCAGATTGCAGCGATTGTTCATGTCCTCGAGGACAGCTGGACATATGACTTGGCATGCGGAAAGAGTCCGTCGCGCGACGAAGGTGAAATGAGTCATCCTGCCGATGGTGAAGCTTGGGCTCATTTTAGCCGTACTCATCCCAACTTCTCAAGGGATCCACTCAACGTACGGCTTGGTTTATGCACAGATGGTTTCAATCCTTTCGGAGGCTCGGTGGCATCTTACTCATGTTGGCCAGTATCCTAACACCGTAAACTTCCGCCAGGCATGTGCATGAAGCGTGAGAATCTGTTCTTTCATTGCTGATTCCGGGTCCAAAAAGTCCAGGAAAGAATATAGACATATATCCAGACGTTGATTGATGAGATGAAATTGTTATGGTCAGATGGTGTGCAGTCTTATGATGCATCCAGAAAACAGAATTCAATCTGAAGGCTGCATTAATGTGGACAATAAGTGACTTTCCAGCCTACGGCATGTTATCTGGCTGGAGCACACATGGGAGGTTGGCATGTCCTTATTGCATGGAGGATTCTAAATCATTTGTGTTGAAATCTGGGGGAAAATCTTGTTGGTTCGATTGTCATCGGCGGTTTCTACCCAGTGACCATCCTTTCCGAAAGAAAAAGGATTTTTTTATGAAAAATACAACTGTGATGGAGGAGGTAGATATGGAACGGGTGTCTGGTGGAAACATGGCGAGGCGGGTCCAGAACTTACGAGTGTAACACAACTGGCTGGTAGTACCCGACAAATCTCTGGCTTTGGGAAGGATCACAATTGGGTGAAGCAAAGCATTTTTGGGAATTGCCTTATTGGTCAACACTTTTGATACGTCATAACCTAGACGTCATGCATATAGAGAAGAATGTTTTTGATAATGTGTTCAACACAGTTATGGACGTCAAAGGCAAAACGAAGGATAACGTCAAGGCACGTTTCGATTTGAAAATACTTTACAAACGTCCAGAACTAGAGCTACAGCATGTTCAAGGAAAAGTGGTGCAACCTAAAGATGCATATGTGCTTGGGGCAGACAGATTAAGGAAGTGTTGCAATGGTTAAAGCAAATGAGATTTCCGGATGGATATGTCTCGAATATTGCGCGTTGTGTAAATGTCAACGAGGGAAAAATATACGGAATGAAGAGTCATGACTGCCATATTTCATGCAAAGACTGATGCCTCTTGCTTTTCGTGAGTTGTTGCCGAAACAAATATGGGGAGCAATGACTGAGCTGAGTTAATTCTTCAGGATTTTATCTGCATCAGAACTCAAAATTCATGACTTGCAAAATATGGAGCAAAATATAATTCAGACAGTCTGCAAATTAGAGAAAGATATTTCCTCCAGCATTCTTTGATTCAATGGAGCACCTGATCATCAATTTACCATATGAGGCAAGGGTCGGAGGACCAGTACAATTTCGATGGATGTATCCGTTTGAGAGGTATATTTCTACATCTCAATTTATTGCCATTACGATGATCTTTTATATTACTTATGTATGCATTTGAATTATTGTCGTAGGTGCATGCACGATCTTAAGATGAAAGTCCGTAACAAAACACAAGTTGAGGGCTCCATTACTCAGGCGTACCTCATTGAGGAGATATCGAACTTCTGTTCGATGTACTTTGACACGGAAATACGAACCCGACGCACTCAACCTCCACGTAATGATGATGTGGAGATTCCGAGGTGTCAGACGACTCTCTGTATTCAAGTGTCTCGGACGGGCGTTCGGATCTTCATCTACTCGCGCACTCCAAGATAGAGAGTTGGTAGCTGCGGAGATCTACGTGTT
The DNA here is from genome assembly GCA_014218235.1 of Colocasia esculenta. Taxonomy (NCBI): domain Eukaryota; kingdom Viridiplantae; phylum Streptophyta; class Magnoliopsida; order Alismatales; family Araceae; genus Colocasia; species Colocasia esculenta. The sequence goes on along the minus strand of CM024763.1, from coordinate 123,183,081 downwards.
CATGAATTGCGAAGAACTAGACCCTTACATTCAGTAAGCTCTCCACGCTTATTCGTCATCATTTGCGTGCATTGCTGCAGAACCTAACGGTTGTGTGACATTTACATTGCAGAGAGTTTGACTCGGTCATATTGCGACGGAATCCACGTCTAACTGACGTGCAGTTTGAAAAGGAACGGGAGAAGTCTTTTCCTACTTGGTTAAGATCTCGAGTATGTGTCTAATTATTTTGAAACATAAGTGTTATGTTTTTATGCAGACTGAGTTGAAGTCATTTATTCATGTTTGTCTATTTATCTCATAATAGGTTGAACAAGGCTTCATTCCCGATTCAAGAGTACAACAGATCAGTTTTGGCCCCTCGATGATTGTACGTGTCTATCCAGGCTACATTGTGAATGGATACAGATTTCACACGAGAGATTATGGACGGAATAAGTCTACGATGAACAGCGGCGTGTGTGAAGGGAAGTGCCTACAATGAAAATGAAATTGACTATTATGGCATTCTCGAAGAAGTCATTGAACTGCAATTTTTGGGACAAGACAACAATGTATTTCTGTTCAAGTGTCATTGGTTTGATCCGACATCTATTCGTCATGACACAACATATGGATTAATCGATGTGAAGCATAAGTCCAAATTGAGTACATATGAGCCATTCATCCTGGCGGCACAAGCCCAACAAGTTTATTATTCAAATTATACATCCCTCAAAGTAAGAGATTGGTGGGCTGCATGTAGAGTGAAATCAAGACTATTCCCTGAGTATGAGCTTCTCCCGACTGATGATGAGCTCGAAGGTGTTAATGACAACTTTTTCCAATCAGATCGGAGTGACGCACGAGAGTTGGCAGCTTCTACGCAGTACAATGTTCATGATATAAATGAAACAATTTGCTTACATAAGGATAACGAACAAGAAGAAGTTGACCCAAATGTCGCTGAGCGGGAGGTGGAGTCTGATGTGGAGGAAGACTCCCAAGATGATGAGGATGAATTCCAGGATGATGATGAAGATGATGCTGAATTAAAATGTCTTCAGCATCTGATGATGAATATAGATAATATACTGCATATTTTGTAAGAAATTGGTGTTGTTGTTAATTACATGTTCATAATAATTGCTACTTCAAATTGAGTGCTGATGACTTGCTATATCTTTATTTGTATCAATAGAGATATGGTACGTGGAGGACGCAGTCGGACGGTTGCCACGTCCGTTGGCAGATGGTCCGCGACCCCGTCCACGACAGGTATACGTATGTGTAAACACAATATTCTAGAATTTATTGTTCATATTAAATGCATGAGAACTAACGTACATACAAGAAAGCAGGGACTGCCTCCCCGTCCACGTCTGCCTCCAGGTCTGCGACAGGTATATGCATATGTACACAAAAAAACCATATGGGTATTATTGTTATATTGATTTCACGAGAACTAACGTACATACAATTTTACAGGGACTGCCTCCCCGTCCACGCCCGTCGTCCCAGCGACAGGTAAATTTCTATATTGTTGTTTATTGAAATTCATAATTTCTAATGTGTATGAAATTTACAGGGACTGCCTCCCCGTCCACACCCGTCGTCCCAGCGACAGGTAAATTTCTATATTGTTGTTTATTTGAAATTCATAATTTCTAATGTGTATGAAATTTTGCAGGGACTGCCTCCCCGTCCACACGCCGTCGTCCCAGAGACAGGTAAATTTCTATATTGTTGTTTATTTGAAATTCATAATTCTAATGTGTATGAAATTTTGCCTCCCTGTCGACCATCCGAGCAGTGCCACCTTCGTCTTCTTCCTCACCACAAGGTAAACGTATGTTTCAATAGATTAGTATGTTTGGTCTCTTGCAATTTATACAATAATAGTGTACTAAAGTTTTCAACAGAGGTGGAGAGCCAGCATCCAGCAACTGAGGAGGGGCCTCAGCTACAAGGACGACAACCATGCTGGATCTCAGGGTAAAGTTCATCATCTCAGTGTTACTGTATTTGTTATTTAGGATATACATTTCATGTAGAAAATTAATGTGGAATTGCAGGGGGAAGATAGATCCCAGTCCTGCTTCCCGCTATATTACGACGCTGGTCCACGCACATATTCCAGGACCAGTGGATGCATGGAGAGACTTCCCGGTGCCAGTCCGGGATTTATTATTTGACATGTTTACGGTATTTTTTTTTTTTAGAAGAGTTGAAGTCATTTATTCAATTATTATTAATTTGGGTTTATTGCAGAACGTTGATTAATTTTATTCTTTACAGCGGAGGTTCGCGTTCACGAGACCCGAGGATCTCCCTCGAGCTCGAGCCGTCTGGGAGATTACGGCCCAGACTAATTTAAGAAAGTCGATGGAGAGGTACGGGACAAGGCAATGAAGACCACAGGCACCCGGGATCCTATGGCTTGGGTGGATTACGGCCCTGTTTGGATGCGGAGGGACTATTGGGAGTCCCTTTGCGAGCGTTGGGCTGCTGGACCATGGCAGCAGCGGTCACAGGCGGCAATACGCAACAGAGCAACTCAACCGGAGAAGAATGTGCATACTAGTGGATCCGTATCTTATGCGACCCACAGTCAAAATTGGTAAGTATTTTATTGTTCGATTCATATATACATATGGATTATTATTGTGAAACTAACTAATATTGTTGAATTTTAAGCATCACGACTGGAGCGTGCCCCTACTTTCCGCGTTATTTGACCGGACTCATAAGCGGAAGGGGACGGATGACTATGTTACGAGAGTGCCTGCACGATTGCTGTAAGTCAAGCTTTAAATTATGAATTCAATTATGATATTAAAGTAATTTGTTTTCAATAATTTAATTTTAAATTATTTTACAGGAGACGTACGACAGGACGATGGCGGAGCGCTACACAGAGGGCACTCCCCAGCCAGATTGGATGCGGACGCTGGGGGAGGTAGCGGGAGTGCCGAGGAAGGGTCGAGTGTACGGCTTTGGGGACAGCCTGGATACTCATCGAGTGTTGTCCTCATATGCCAGTTCGATCGCTCCCCCGGCACACGCGAGTTCATCTTCTGCGCCGCCCGTCATTGGTGTAGAGGACATTAGAGGCATCATTCGGGAGGAGCTACGCAGAGCTACAGACGCGCGGGTAGAGATAGAGACGCAGCGGGTACAGCTATAGACGCAGTTCAGCGATATGTTTCAGCAGTTCATCTCAATAATGCAGGGAGTACGCCCCACACAGCCAGCAGCTCAGGTCAGTATTAGTATTAATTTCATATACTTAGGATTGGGACGGGCGTTCAATTGACGGATCTAAAAACACATAAATTACATATAAAGGGTTAAAACACACAACCCGGGGGTCCAAAATCCCAAATAGGGATCTGATCGGCGTGCGGTTTTCTCCCACACGACCGGGGGGTTAACGTGACGTGTGCGAACTGACGGATCGAATTTGGATTCCCGGATTGGGTGGGCGTTCATTGACGGATCTAAAAAACACCAAGTATATATAAAGGGTCAAAACACAAACCGGGGGTCCAAAATCCCAAATAGGGATCGGATCGGCGTGCGTTTTCTCCGACACGACCGAGTGGGTTAAAGTGACGTGTGGGAACTGACGGAATCCAATTTGGATCTCCGGATTGGGTTGGGCATTGAAATGACAGATCTAAAAAACACCCAAGTATATATAAAGGGTCAAAACACACAACCGGGGGTCCAAAATCCCAAATAGGGTTCAGATCGGCGTGCCGTTTTCTCCGACACGACCGGGTGGGTTAAAGTGACGTGTGGGAACTGACGGAATTCAATTTGGATCTCCGGATTGGGTTGGGCATTGAAATGACGGATCTAAAAAACACCCAAGTATATAAAGGGTCAAAACACACAACTCGGGGGTCCAAAATCCCAAATAGGGATCGGATCGGTGTGCCGTTTTCTTCGACACGACCGGGTGGGTTAAAGTGACGTGTGGGAACTGACGGATCCAATTTGGATCTCCGGATTGGGTTGGGCATTCAAATGACGGATCTAAAAAACACGGTCAAGCATATATAAAGGGTTAAAACACGGAACCGGGGGTCTAAAATCCAAATAGGGATACGATCGACGTGCCGTTTTCTCCGACACGACCGGGTGGGTTAAAGTGACGTGTAGAAACTGACGGAATCCAATTTGGATCTCCGGATTGGGTTGGGCATTCAAAGGACGCATCTAAAAACGGGCAAGTATATATAAAAGGTTAAAACACAACCCGGGGATCCAAAATCCCAAATAGGATCCGATCGGCGTGCCGTTTTCTCCCACACGACGGATGGGTTACGTGACGTGTGCGAACTGACGGATTCGAATTTGGATTCCCGGATTGGGTCGGGCGTTCAATTGACGGATCTAAAAAACACCCAAGTATATATAAAGGGTCAAAACACACAACCCGGGGGTCCAAAATCCCAAATAGGGATCGGATCGGCGTGCCGTTTTCTCCGACACGACCGAGTGGGTTAAAGTGACGTGTGGGAACTGACTGAATCCAATTTGGATCTCCGGATTGGGTTGGGCATTGAAATGACGGATCTAAAAAACACCCAAGTATATATAAAGGGTCAAAACACACAACCCGGGGGTCCAAAATCCCAAATAGGGTTCGGATCGGCGTGCCGTTTTCTCCGACAGGACCGGGTGGGTTAAAGTGACGTGTGAGAACTGACGGAATCCAATTTGGATCTCCGGATTGGGTTGGTCATTGAAATGACGGATCTAAAAAACACCCAAGTATATATAAAGGGTCAAAACACACAACTCGGGGGTCCAAAATCCCAAATAGGGATCGGATCGGCGTGTCGTTTTCTCCGACACGACCGGGTGGGTTAAAGTGACATGTGGAACTGACGGAATCCAATTTGGATCTCCGGATTGGGTTGGGCATTCAAATGACGGATCTAAAAACACGGTCAAGCATATATAAATGGGTAAAACACGCAAACCGGGGGTCTAAAATCCCAAATAGGGATCGATCGACGTGCCGTTTTCTCCGACACGACCGAGGTGGGTTAAAGTGACGTGTAGAAACTGACGGAATCCAATTTGGATCTCCGGATTGGGTTGGGCATTCAAAGGACGGATCTAAAAACGGACAAGAACATATAAAAGGTTAAAACACACAACCCGGTGGTCCAAAATCCCAAATAGGGATCTGATCGGCGTGCCGTTTTCCCACCGCACACGACCGGGTGGGTAACGTGACGTGTGCGAACTGACGGATTCGAATTTGGATTCCCGGATTGGGAGGGTTCAATTGACGGATCTAAAAAACACCCAAGTATATATAAAGGTCAAAACACACAACCCGGGGGTCCAAAATCCCAAATAGGGATCGGATCGGCGTGCCGTTTTCTCCGACACGAACGGGTGGGTTAAAGTGACGTGTGGGAACTGACGGAATCCAATTTGGATCTCCGGATTGGGTTGGGCATTGAAATGACGGATCTAAAAAATACCCAAGTATATATAAAGGTCAAAACACACAACCCGGGGGTCCAAAATCCCAAATAGGTTCGGATCGGCGTGCCGTTTTCTCCGACACGACCGGGTGGGTAAAGTGACGTGTGGGAACTGACGGAATTCAATTTAGATCTCCGGATGGGTGGGCATTGAAATGACGGATCTAAAAACAACCAAGTATATATAAAGGTCAAAACACACAACTCGGGGGTCCAAAATCCCAAATAGGGATCGGATCGGTGTGCCGTTTCCTCCGACACGACCGGGTGGGTTAAAGTGACGTGTGGGAACTGACGGAATCCAATTTGGATCTCCGGATTGGGTTGGGCATTCAAATGGATCTAAAAACACGGTCAAGCATATATAAATGGTTAAAACACGGAATCCGGGGGTCTAAAATCCCAAATAGGGATCCGATCGACGTGCCGTTTTCTCCGACACGACCGGGTGGGTTAAGTGACGTGTAGAAACTGACGGAATCCAATTTGGATCTCCGGATTGGGTTGGGCATTCAAAGGACGGATCTAAAAACGGGCAAGTATATATAAAAGGTTAAAACACACAACCCGGGGATCCAAAATCCCAAATAGGGATCCGATCGGCGTGCCGTTTTCTCCCACACGACCGGATGGGTTAACGTGACGTGTGCGAACTGACGGATTCGATTTGGATTCCCGGATTGGGTCGGGCGTCAATTGACGGATCTAAAAAACACCCAAGTATATATAAAGGTCAAAACCAACAACCCGGGGGTCCAAAATCCAAATAGGATCGGATCGGCGTGCCGTTTTCTCCGACACGACGGGTGGGGTTAAAGTGACGTGTGGGAACTGACTGAATCCAATTTGGATCTCCGGATTGGGTTGGGCATTGAAATGACGGATCTAAAAAACACCCAGTATATATAAAGGTCAAAACACACAACCGGGGGTCCAAAATCCCAAATAGGGTTCGGATCGGCGTGCCGTTTTCTCCGACAAGACCGGGGGGTTAAAGTGACGTGTGAGAACTGACGGAATCCAATTTGGATCTCCGGATTGGGTTGGTCATTGAAATGACGGATCTAAAAAACACCCAAGTATATATAAAGGGTCAAAACACACAACTCGGGGGTCCAAAATCCCAAATAGGGATCGGATCGGCGTGCGTTTTCCGACACGACCCGGGGGGTTAAAGTGACATGTGGGAACTGACGGAATCCAATTTGGATCTCCGGATTGGGTTGGGCATTCAAATGACGGATCTAAAAACACGGTCAAGCATATATAAATGGTTAAAACACGCAAACGGGGGTCTAAAATCCCAATAGGGATCCGATCGACGTGCCGTTTTCTCCGACACGACCGAGTGGGTTAAAGTTACGTGTAGAACTGACGGATCCAATTTGGATCTCCGGATTGGGTTGGGCATTCAAAGGACGGATCTAAAAACGGACAAGCATATATAAAAGTTTAAAACACACAACCCGGTGGTCCAAAATCCCAAATAGGATCTGATCGGCGTGCCGTTTTCTCCCACACGACCGGGTGGGTTAACGTGACGTGTGCGAACTGACGGATTCGAATTTGGATTCCCGGATTGGGTCGGGCGTTCATTGACGGATCTAAAAAACCCCAAGTATATATAAAGGGTCAAAACACACAACCCGGGGGTCCAAAATCCCAATAGGGATCGGATCGGCGTGCCGTTTTCTCCGACACGACCGGGTGGGTTTAAGTGACGTGTGGGAACTGACGGAATCCAATTGGATCTCCGGATTGGGTGGGCATTGAAATGACGGATCTAAAAAATACCAAAGTATATATAAAGGGTCAAAACACACAACCCGAGGGTCCAAAATCCAAATAGGTTTCGGATCGGCGTGCCGTTTTCTCCGACACGACCGGGTGGGTTAAAGTGACGTGTGGGAACTGACGGAATTCAATTTAGATCTCCGGATGGGTTGGGATTGAAATGACGGATCTAAAAAACACCCAAGTATATATAAAGGGTCAAAACACACAACTCGGGGGTCCAAAATCCCAAATAGGGATCGGATCGGTGTGCCGTTTCCTCCGACACGACGGGTGGGGTTAAAGTGACGTGTGGGAACTGACGGAATCCAATTTGGATCTCGGATTGGGTTGGGCATTCAAATGACGGATCTAAAAACACGGTCAAGCATATATAAATGGTTTAAACACGGAACCCGAGGGTCTAAAATCCCAAATAGGATATCCGAGCACGTGCCGTTTTCTCGACACGACCGGGGGGGTTAAAGTGACGTGTAGAAACTGACGGAATCCAATTTGGATCTCCGGATTGGGTGGGCATTCAAAGGACGCATCTAAAAACGGGCAAGTATATATAAAAGGTTAAAACACACAACCGGGGATCAAAATCCCAAATAGGGATCGATCGGCGTGCCGTTTTCTCCCACACGACCGGATGGGTTAACGTGACGTGTGCGAACTGACGGATTCGAATTTGGATTCCCGGATTGGGTCGGGCGTTCAATTGACGGATCTAAAAAACACCAAGTATATTAAAGGGTCAAAACACACAACCGGGGGTCCAAAATCCCAAATAGGGATCGGATCGGCGTGCCGTTTTCTCCGACACGACCGGGTGGGTTAAAGTGACGTGTGGGAACTGACTGAATCCAATTTGGATCTCCGGTGGGTTGGGCATTGAAATGACGGATCTAAAAAACACCCAAGTATATATAAAGGGTCAAAACACACAACTCGGGGGTCCAAAATCCCAAATAGGGATCGGATCGGTGTGCCGTTTCCTCCGACACGACCGGGTGGGTTAAAGTGACGTGTGGGAACTGACGGAATCCAATTTGGATCTCCGGATTGGGTTGGGCATTCAAATGACGGATCTAAAAACACGGTCAAGCATATATAAATGGTTAAAACACGGAACCCGGGGGTCTAAAATCCCAAATAGGGATCCGATCGACGTGCCTTTTCTCCGACACGACCGGGTGGGTTAAAGTGACGTGTAGAAACTGACGGAATCCAATTTGGATCTCCGGATTGGGTTGGGCATTCAAAGGACGGATCTAAAAACGGGCAAGTATATATAAAAGGTTAAAACACAACAACCCGGGGATCCAAAATCCCAAATAGGGATCCGATCGGCGTGCCGTTTTCTCCACACGACCGGATGGGTTACGTGACGTGTGCGAACTGACGGATTCGAATTTGGATTCCCGGATTGGGTCGGGCGTCATTGACGGATCTAAAAACACCCAAGTATATATAAAGGGTCAAAAAAACACAACCCGGGGTCCAAAATCCCAAATAGGGATCGGATCGGCGTGCCGTTTTCTCCGACACGACCGGTGGGTTAAAGTGACGTGTGGGAACTGACTGAATCCAATTGGATCTCCGGATTGGGTTGGGCATTGAAATGACGGATCTAAAAACACCCAAGTATATATAAAGGTCAAAACACACAACCCGTGGGTCCAAAATCCCAAATAGGGTTCGATCGGCGTGCCGTTTTCTCCTCAGGTTTCCCGGGTGGGTTAAAGTGACGTGAGAACTGACGGAATCCAATTTGGATCTCCGGATTGGGTTGTCATTGAAATGACGGATCTAAAAACACCCAAGTATATATAAGGGTCAAAACACACAACCGGGGGTCCAAAATCCCAAATAGGGATCGATCGGCGTGTCGTTTTCTCCGACACGACCGGGTGGTTAAAGTGACATGTGGAACTGACGGAATCCAATTTGGATCTCCGGATTGGGTTGGCATTCAAATGACGGATCTAAAAACACGGTCAAGCATATATAAATGGTTAAACACGCAACCGGGGGCTAAAATCCCAAATAGGATCCGATCGACGTGCCGTTTTCTCCGACCCGACCGAGTGGATTAAAGTGACGTGTAGAAACTGACGGAATCCAATTTGGATCTCCGGATTGGGTTGGGCATTCAAAGGACGGATCTAAAAAAACAAGATATATAAAAGGTTAAAACACACAACCCGGTGGTCAAAATCCCAATAGGGATCTGATCGGCGTGCCGTTTTCCTCCCACACGACCGGGTGGGTTAACGTGACGTGTGCGAACTGACGGATTCGAATTTGGATTCCGGATTGGGTCGGGCGTTCAATGACGGATCTAAAAACACCCAGTATATATAAAGGGTCAAAACACACAACCCGGGTCCCAAATCCCAAATAGGGATCGGATCGGCGTGCCGTTTTCTCCGACACGACCGGGTGGGTTTAAGTGACGTGTGGGAACTGACGGAATCCAATTTGGATCTCCGGATTGGGTTGGGCATTGAAATGACGGATCTAAAAAATACCCAAGTATATATAAAGGGTCAAAACACACAACCCGGGGGTCCAAAATCCCAAATAGGTTTCGGATCGGCGTGCCGTTTTCTCCGACACGACCGGGTGGGTTAAAGTGACGTGTGGGAACTGACAGAATCAAATTTGGATCTCCGGATTGGGTTGGGCATTAAAAGACGGATCTAAAAAACACCCATGTATATATAAGGGTCAAAACACACAATCCGGGGGTCCAAAATCCCAATAGGGATCGGATCGGCATGCCGTTTTCTCCGACACGACCGGTGGGTTAAAGTGACGTGTGGGAACTGACGGAATCCAATTTGGATCTCCGGATTGGGTTGGGCATTCAAATGACGGATCTAAAAACACGGTCCAGATATATAAATGGTTAAAACACGCAACCCGGGGGTCTAAAATCCCAAATAGGGATCGATCGACGTGCCGTTTTCTCCGCACACGACCGGGTGGGTTAAAATGACGTGTAGAAACTGACGGAATCCAATTTGGATCTCCAGATTGGGTTGGGCATTCAAGGACGGATCTAAAAACGGCAAGTATATAAAAGTTTAAACACACAACCCGGGGGTCCAAATCTCAAATAGGGATCCGATCGACGTGCCGTTTTCTCGGACACGACCGGGTGGGTTAAAGTGACGTGTAAGAACTGACAGAATCTAATTTGGATCTCCGGATTGGGTTGGGCATTCAAAGGACGGATCTAAAACACGGTCAAACATATATAAAAGGTTAAAACACACAACCCGGGGGTCCAAAATCCAAATAGGGATCCGATCGACGTGCCTTTTCTCCGACACGACCGGGTGGGTTAAAGTGACGTGTAGAAACTGACGGAATCCAATTTGGATCCCCGGATTGGTTGGGCATTCAAGGACGGATCTAAAAACGGGCAAGTATATATAAAAGGTTAAAACACACAACCCGGGGGTCCAAAATCCCAAATAGGATCCGATCGACGTGCCGTTTTCTCCGGCACGACCGGGTGGGTTAAAGTGACGTGTAGAAACTGACAGAATCTATTTTATCCCCGATTGGGTTGGGCATTCAAAGGACGTATCTAAAAACCGTCAAACATATATAAAAGGTTAAAACACACAACCCGGGGTCCAAAATCCCAAATAGGGATCCGATCGACGTGTCGTTTTCTCCGACACGACCGGGTGGGTTAAAGTGACGTGTAGAAACTGACGGAATCCGATTTGGATCCCCGGATTGGGTTGGGCATTCAAAGGACGGATCTAAAAACGGCAAGTATATAGAAAAGGTTAAAACACACAACCCGGGGGTCCAAAATCCCAAATAGGGATCCGATCGACGTGCCGTTTTCTCCGACACGTCCGGGTGGGTTAAAGTGACGTGTAGAAACTGACAGAATCTAATTTGGATCCCAGGATTGGGTTGGGCATTCAAAGGACGGATCTAAAAACACGGTCAAACATATATAAAGGGTCAAAACACACACCCCGGGGTCCAAAATCCAAATAGGGTTCGGATCGGCGTGCCGTTTTCTCCGACACGACCGGGTGGGTTAAAGTGACGTGTGGAACTGACAGAATCTAATTTGGATCTCCGGATTGGGTTGGGCATTGAAATGACGAATCTAAAAAACACCCAAGTATATATAAAGGGTCAAAACACACAACCCGGGGGTCCAAAATCCCAAATAGGGATCGGATCGGCGTGCCGTTTTCTCCGACACGACCGGGTGGGTTAAAGTGACGTGTGGGAATTGACGGAATCCAATTTGTATCTTCGAATTGGGTTGGGCATTCAAATGACGGATCTAAAAACACGGTCAAGCATATATAAAGGGTTAAAACACGCAACCCGGGGGTCCAAAATCCCAAATAGGGATCCGATCGACGTGTCATTTTCTCCGACACGACCGGGTGGGTTAAAGTGACGTGTAGAAACTGACGGAATCCAATTTGGATCTCCGGATTGGGTTGGGCATTCAAAGGACGGATGTAAAAATAGGCAAGTATATATAAAAGGTTAAAACATACAACCCGGGGGTCCAAAATCCCAAATAGGGATCCGATCGACGTGCCGTTTTCTCCGACACGACCGGGTGGGTTAAAGTGGCGTGTAGAAACTGACGGAATCCAATTTGGATCCCCGGATTGGGTTGGGCATTCAAAGGACGGATCTAAAAACACGGCCAAGCATATATAAATGGTTAAAACACACAACCCGGGGGTCTAAAATCCCAAATATGGATCCGATCGACGTGCTTTTTTCTCCGACACGACCGGGTGGGTTAAAGTGACGTGTGGGAACTGACGGAATCCAATTTGGATCTCCGGATTGGGTTGGGCATTCAAAGGACGGATCTAAAAACACCCAGAAAATGATGGATCTAAAATAGTATTGTATTAAGCTTGAGAAATAATCACATGTTTTAAATTTCATTTTTGAAATAATATATGTCTTTTATTTATTATTAATGTTTCTCATTTTAATTTGTTTGAATATAGGATCCAGCTCCAGACGATGACGAGGCAGGGACACAGACGATCCAGCAGATCTATGTTGATTTTTGTATTCATTATTCTATATGATTTTATATTTATTGTATTTTATGATTTTATGTTGATTGTGAGTATTTGTTAAATTTATGAATATTATAGCAGGTTTGACATTGTAGCAATGTTGACAAATCATTTTAATCATTTTTATTTGCCTATTTTAAAAAAAATATATGGTGTATTTTCCGACGGATTTTCCGACGGCTAATTATCCGTCGGAACTTATAAATTACCGACGGAAAAAGACCGTCTGTAATGCCGTCGGAAAATACTGACGGATTGTCCGACGGATAAGTATCCGTCGGAACAGATAAATTACCGACGGAAAAACACCGTCGGCAACTCCGTCGGAAAATACTGACGGCTTTCCCGACGGATTATATCTGTCGGAGGTTTCGACCGAATTCCGACGGAATTGTCATCCGTCGGAAATTTCTGACCAAGTATTTCCGACGGACAGTTTCCGACAAGCTTTGGACGGAAAGCGGTCGGAAGGCGCCTTTTCCGACGGAATACCGTCGGATTTCCGACGGATTCAGTCCGTCGAAAATAGCGCATTTTCTTGTAGTGTTGGATTATTACGGTGGACACAGAGACCACCTTCTTAACGTGATCTAATGATATGTCGTGTTAAGTTCGCACCCCTCAGGCACCACACATTAACTTGGGTTATCGCAGTGGGTACCTCGACCGCCTTCTGAACGTGGCCCAACCCCTGACCGTGTTCACTGTGAGTCTGAATAGCTTAAATACCATGTTACTTATGCTTTAATCCGTGGAATAATTAGTTGATTAGTCATTGTTAAGTCTTAAACACACTAACAAAAGATTATTATGATTAAAGATGTGATTATTCTTCTAAAATAATCTATATTATCTCTCATATCTATGATTCTCTTTATATTGCTTACTTTCCCTATCAAAGCCTAAATTACTATAAAATACTTCATAAAATATCTGGTTAATGGATTTGAAATTCACATATGAACCCTAATGATTAAAGGACTTGTTTTTTATTTTATCACCATTTTGGGACACCGTTACCAATGCTTCGTTGTTCTAAAAGTCCTTTAGAATGCTGAGCAAACGTTTCAACACCTTTCTTGACGTTGAGAGAACCCTCCTTCGGGTATTCCTCCTACTGAACTGAAACTTTTTACCAAAGCCTATGTGAGTCTCTAAGAGCCTAGAATTCATCTAGGACACCGAGCTAGTTGTACCATTAACACTTGAACACCTTTAGGGACCATGCTGGACCTGTACAACATGATCCAACCAGTCACTAGATCTTTTCTATGAATGTGCCCTCTCTGCTGACCGCATTCTTAATGTGGCAGACAAGAGGACCGCAACTTACCTAAGCACCTGACCCCTTGACCGCATTTTGATCAAGTCCAGAGAGTAGGCCGCGTTCTCTACCAGTCTGCCAGTACCCAAGAGCACTATTTGCAATAGTCACTATCGTGGTTTTCTATGCTGTTTATCAGACATGACCCATTTAAGTTTTTAGATAATAAAAAACTTAGGCACATGACTAGTGTTCCGTGGTTGCTGCCCTTGTTGGGCTGAGGTGTGTGCCTGTGTTGGCCGACGAACCTCCTGGGGGTTTCCGGGAGGGGTGTCGTGCATGTATGTGCCTGCTGGGCTTGTCTTGGTTACAAGTCAGCTGTGCCGTTTTATAACGCCCCGACGTCGAATATCGGAGCGGAATTACAGTTATTAAATAGTACAGAGCGAAAAATAAATGACAACCCATGCATAATGGATTAACACCAAATAAAATCCATCTTCATTAATATTCCATCAACTAACTATTACATCAACTATTCAGAGCCAAAACTAGGGTCCAGAATACTTTATTTAAATCCAACAAATACATAATGACTAACTGAGTCATAAACTATACTAACTATCTACTAAGCAAGTGGTTTCTGAAATGGGTCACTCTTGGACATCGTCCTCGTTCCCCTCCTCGTGAGTGTGGTCACCATCCGACTCAGTTGAACACATGAAATAAACATGCAGGATGAGAGATAACGCCCAGTAGAACTTAATATCTCGTGTGAACAAACATGCTTTAAATAATTAATGTCTTAAAGGCAGGTTAACTAGAGAGTAGAGCAATATAACGATGACAAGAGAATAGTAGCACAATTCAAGAGAATATAACACTTCAACAAGTAGGCTGGATGGCCATATAACGAGGTAGCAAGCAAGTTTGCACAGCAGTGCACTAGTCACGATAGCAGGGTTGGTCGATATTCTTTCAACCACAAGTTCAAGTAAAGTATATATCACAAATGAATGATGATTGTCTTAGATTAAATCTTGCGAGTCATACGTTAGGTGCATGCCAAACACCTTGATCATTAGACTCCCGCGAGTTACAGCCTTTCGAGCGCTCTCCCCTAGGACCAGACCGGGCCCTTATAATGTTGCCTAGCATAGTCATGTTTTATCTTAGACGATCATAAAATGGCCAAGAGAGTACCAAGAATAGATGAGAGTAGTAGACAAAATAGACGAGAGAGTAGAGTGAAAGTGAACAGATGAGAGTACAAGGATAGTAGATGAGATAAGGGTACAATCGTAAAACAACGTTAAATCATGATAGTAGCAGTTGCACGGCACCAGGTCGGATACTGGCAGTCAGGTAGAAGTCACAACCGCCCACTAGCCGTGTCATGAACACAGACTAGATGGTCCGGCGTGATCACAAGATAAGCAAGAAACACACTAAGGCCGTGGATCGTACTGATCTCTAAGGTGTAATGGGTTTTAGGGTACAAATCTCATGGCTAAGGAGTGCGCCAAAGCCAAGAAGACTTACGAAGGCCTTGACAAGGAATCCCTGGTCCAGTCAGGAATCTTCCCGATGGAGAGGTGGTCCATGCCAAGAAGAAAAGTGTGTAGAAAACAAGTGTCTGTCGTGCCTCGAGTGCTCGAAGGCCGAGGGAAGCGGTAACGGTGTATAAAATGCGTGAGTAAAATGGAAACAAGTGTAATTAATTAAATAGGGAATTTAGTAATTTATTTCACTAAATTACCAGCTATATTATTACATAATTTAATAGGGGTTTAATGGCAAACATGATTGTTAAGTGTGTGCAGGTGTATGAAATCAAGAGAGCATGTATGATTGTGCATATAGCTTTTACATAATTAAATTCATGTAATAATGCTCATTAATAATTAACAGTTCGAAATTATTCATGACAGTACTTAATTAGGTTTAACAAGGTTTAATAGACATATATGGCAGGGTTAAAAGGGTAAAATCAGGATTCTGGCCACTCTGGTGCTGTCGCGACCATGGGTGCTGTCTCGTTCAGGTCGCGACAAGACGGACTGGTGCGTTCAGGTGTCAGGTCGCGACGGGGTTAACGGTCGCAATCAGGTCGCGCCATCAGGTTCGGTCGTGTTCTGCTGAACCGGGCGTTAGGGTGATCCGGGGGTAGGTCGCGACATGTCGACTCATCGCGTTCAGAACGCGTCGATTCTTCCTGTCGCGACCCCTTCTGAGGTCGCGGCGGATCGGGCCGTCGCGACACCAAAAGGCTGCCCGAGCCTAGAAAAGGGGTTTTGCCCTTTTTCCAGGTGGGTGTACATGATACTGGCACATCAAAAACTCAATATAAAATCGGACAGAGATCCAAAAATCATGAAACTAATTTTAAATGACAACAAACATGGAGATCTATCTCTAGACATGATTAATTAGAAAATAGACATGTCAAAGGCATGCTTTGATCAGGTTATATTTCGCTAACCTTGAATATGCACAAGTATAGGAAACGATTTAATTCGCATGATATGCTCAATGGAATTTGGGCAAATTGGGCTCGCTAGAACCCTAACAATAGGCAGTATTTATGGTAATTATCTCAAATCATGAGTACGAGTGGATTCAGAGATACAAGGCAAACATGAAGGTTCGGGCAAAACATGTTAACAGAAGTTTCAGACATTTAATTCGTCCTCATGCATAAACGAGAAAGGATGAGATCATGAGGCTTTTAAAGAGGGGTGCATGGTCTACCTAGGGTTTTAATTTTACGATTTTGGCTTAAGAGATTGCCTACCTTTCTGCATTGACAAGAAAACTAGGGTTGGGTGACGAAAAAGGAAGAAGAATTCCCAAGCTCCAAGCCCTTTCCTCTCCTTGCTCCTCGTCTAGAACTTCTCCTCTTTGTCCTCCAGAACTCCACCAACGAGCAATGGGGTGATAGGGTTGAATTGGGGCGTTTTTGATTGCTAATAGAGTCCTATTTGCCTAAAATTCTTCTCTTCTCTTCCAACCCCGAAAATCCATGTTTATCTCCTATTTTCCTATCAATTATCCACCTAATTAGGATGAGGAAAAGGCCCAATCTCGTGGCCAAAGGGGTAGGAAGGGATAAGAGCTCTTGTTTTAGATAAATATGGGTTATTTAGTATTTATCTTACCCCTTACTATTTATTAATTAATTAGATACGAATTTCTCTTAATTACTTCTCCTCCCATAATGGGCTCTTCACATTTGGGCCCATTCTTTCATGCTTGGGTCATTTATACAACCCATTTCTAATTTAACTTAATGGGTTAGGATTTAATTCTTTAAATCTATTATTCTCTCTTTATTCTAATTAATCTATTTATCTTATTTATTTATTTAAAAATTTTATTTTATTCTCAATTTAAAAATCAGAGTTGCTACATGTTTGCTTGTTGTGGTTGCCCCGCCTGTTCTCAGTTTGCCCCGTGCTTGGCACTCGAGGGCTTGTCTGTTGTAGATGTTTCACCGTTACCTGGACCCCCAGTCCCCGCGCCCGTTGAGGGAGTTCTCCAGGCGGCGGGCGAGCTCGAGCTCAGACTCTGGTAGCAGAAGGGAAAACGGTGGTGGACAACGGCGTAGAGTCATTTGTAGAGCTCTCTTAATTAAGTCTGGGACACCGAGGTGGTTTGGTTGTTCTTCTGGCGCAGATCAGCTAGTCATTTCTCACTGCCTCTCTCGGCGTTGGTTCCGGAGCCACGTCGTGGTGTCAGGCGTTGGGCCGCAGCTCGATCGGGCTGCCGTGGTGCGTGTGTAGTGTTCTCTGTGGTGGCTCACTGGCCTCACTCTACCGGGGAGGTTATAGGCAGGAGTAAGTGGCTAGCGAGCAGAGGAGTGGCCGGTGTGTCCTCCTCTTAGCTGCCAGTAGTGGTGGCCTTGTTGCTCTTGTTGTGACTGTGTTTTCTCACATTGTTTCCAAGTGTGTCTCGTTGCCCTAGCCTACACGGTGGGTGTAGGCTAGCCGTGTCTAACTTCCGTGAGCGTTGTCGGTCTGGCCTTGTTGGTCTGTGCTTATGGCGGTTTCCGCGTCGCATGTTCTCTTGGGGTGCCTTGTGTAGGCACCCAACTATTATTTTCGTAATCTGTTCCTTGGTGCCGACCATGGTGGCACCGACGACTGTGTTTCCCTGACCTCGTGGCGTGTTCAGGGTCCAGGGTATTTCTGCTTGTGGGCCCTCGACCTTGTGGAGGTCTGAGGTGGCCGTGTCTGTGGTGAGAGACGTCCTTCTCACGTGGTTGCTCGGTGTCGCTCGTGGTGACATCTGTCTGTGCCTTCCTTACCTCGTGGAGGTTTGGGATGGCGGTGCTTGTGTCGTGAGACTCTGGTCTCACGTGGTTGCTCCGGTGTTCCGTAAGCACTTTGTCTCGGTGGGTGCGTGCCGAGGGTTGCTTCCACATCGTGTCTGACTCTGCTGGTTCTGCGGGAGTCGTGTCTAGCCTAACCCTTGTGGGTCGTGGCGTTACTCTGTTCCCCTGCTTTGTAGTACTCTGCAGTAGGTGTTTCTCACTTTACTGCTTTCTAGAGTAGTTGCTTCCGCTTTTCATTGGAGTTCATACTGCTCTGGCTAGTAAGAGACTGGTTATCCCTACTGAGCCTTGTTCACGAGGCTCACCCCTCTACTCTCTTCAGGTAGGGACTCGCTGTCGCAAGAGTTTGTTGCCAGACGTTGTGGTGGCGATTGATTCCGCCGTGCATTGCCAGCAGTGTGAGTTGTGAGCGTGAGAGCTCTTGTTCTGTGTGAGTTGAGAGTTGACTTTTTGCAAGTTCTTGAGGTATGCCCCTTAAGGATTACACTTTTCTTTCTGTACCTGTATTTTTATTTGGGACATGTTGTACATAATTTTTCTTATTAATGTACGAACTTTCTTGTTATAGTTATTTGAATTCATTGTTTATCTCACTGGACTAAATTCTAACCCTTTTGGGTCTTCGGATCCGTGGGTGACGGTGCGACCTTCGAGGTCCCTGGCGGGGGTCCAGGAGGTCGGGTCGTTACATCAAGTGATAAAGACACACAAAAATAATAAAATGTAATGAATAAATATCATTATTTATTCATAATAGATGATATTTATTCATAATAGGATACATAATATAAGAACCCATATCATCACATCTCATGTGATTTGTTTGTAGGACATACATCTCTTTCATTTAGTTTGCTTGAATAGATGATGCATGAAAACCCATTATTTTACTTGTTTGTGTGAGGATAAAAAGAAAGATCATGAACTAGAGATATTTTGCACCACCTTATATCACTTGTATCCCACTTTCCAAACAAAATGCACTTAGAAAAGAAAGGCATTAGCCTATAAATTAATGATTTAATAATCCAAATAACTTAACCAAGATTTATCTAAAAGATGATAACTTTACCATGCCCCTCCATGCCTAGTAAAATCAAGGCCTATGGATAATTCATTCAAGATATATATATATATATATATATATATATATATATATTATCTCGGTATAATTTATCTCTATTTATCTATTTTAAGTTCAAGCCGCTTTGATAATTGGATAAGCTATATTGGGGATAGATATATAACCGGAAAAAAACTTATCCCTCTTTAGTCACATTTTGGCTTGATAATCTCATTTTTTATCTCTATTTATCTCTCTTTTACGTGATTTTGACGGTAGTGAAAATAAAGATAAATCTAAGATAAATAGGTGAGGATTCCTATGTGATGTAGAAAGTGTTGTTAAAATATTTCATGCACAAACTCCCATATGTTCTGAGTAGTGGAGGAATTGTCAAATGACCTCCACTATCTCCTATGTAATATACTTATTTTAATAAGATTGTATGATAACTCGATCCCATCCATATAAGGGGATAACTAAATAACTCCAAGATAAAGAAGATACGGAGATTACAAAAGTGGAGAATTGCTTAAATCTAGATAGCCTACATGTAGTTAGACAATCATTGTATAAACTATCCAGAAATCTAAGTAGCCCATGCACTTGCATAATTATATATTTTGAAAGCATTTCTAACAAAGTAATCCACTTTAATTATACCCTAAAAAAATAACACCATGAAATCTTCATATGTTTAGTTTTTAAGAATCCCAACACCCTGATTCATGTTAATTACCACCTTAGCTATTCAGATATAGTTATCCACCCTGAGCTAACTAAGTTAAGATAATTCCTATATATATATATATATATATATTATATATATATATATTTTATCTTGATGTCAAACATACTGCCCTGAGAGATTGGGGAAAGTACTGCGAAAAGGCCTCTTCCAGAACCCCAGAAGAAATAAAATTAAAACCCAGCAATAAATATCAATTAAATAATTTGCAAATTTTGTAATTTATTTACCATCTTTAATTATTATTTGCAGTCTTTAGTACCAAATGTGACAAACTAGATGGCTAAGGGTTGACAAATAAGTTTCAGTTCTATGATCACTTTTCAAATTATTTGTCATCTTTAATCAATTATTTGCCACTTTTAATTGCTAGTTATGGATGACTAATAGAATTTACATTCCAAACAAGCTTAAAATGTGGAGAAAGGTGATGGGACCTGTGCATGGCATGGGTGAGATGAAAAGTAAATTTTCTCATTCTATAATAAAAGAGAAAGACTTAGTGCACTTCTATATTGTACTTTTTTTTTTGTGGGTTAAATTTTTTGGTGGTACTATATTACACTTTAAGTGTAATATGACTAGGCAAAAGTCTATGTGGCACCCATCATATGAGAGTGATAAAGTGGCAACCCAATTGTTAGATGCCACATGGATTTTTTGCCTAGTCATATTACACTTAAGTGCAATATAAAGTACACTAAGTCTTTCTCATAATAGAAAGGTCTCATGTTCGAAGTGTTCCTATTCTTACTTGAATCACATGTAATTTTTTAAGAGAAATATTTATTGTACTTTTTTTATCACATTTAAATTGTTTTTTAATCTTCTTTATTAACCATATACTACCGATGCATTGTGCCCGCATCTAATGAGGAGTAAGAAAGTATAATAAAATTATAATAAATAAATATAATAAGTATTTCTCAAATTTTGAAGTTAACCATGTTATGGTGTTTAAACTTGATATGTTCCCTGCCATAAAAATCAAAGAGAGGAAAAAAGCATGCTGGGCCAGAATCCCGTGGCTGGCGACGGCCCAGCCCACCCAGCCGACGACCGTATAAAACGTGGCCAGGCTTGGCAGTATAGCCGCGGCGGTGGCGGCAATGGGGGAGGAAGCGAGCAGGAGATGGGAAGATCTGGGCGAAGACTGCCTGGTGAGCATCTTCCAGAAGGTGTGTGCCGAAGACCTCGTCGTGGCGGTGCCCCTGGTGTGCAGGTCCTGGCACCGGGCCTCCCTGCGCCCCGAGTGCTGGCGGTCCCTTAACCTCAGCGTTCTCCGCTTCGACAAGCGATACCACTTCGTGGCCCTCATCGGCCCCTACAAGGTGGCCTTCCCCGACTTCGTCAGGCTCCTCGTCGACCGCAGCGGCGGCTCCATTGTCCAGTTCATCTTCCCCGATCACCATGCTTGGCCCCGGGACCTACAGCTCGTCTCTGACCGGTGATTAATTTACTACTGCTTCGATTTCTTAGTGGGTTGCAACCGACATTGTTGTTAGGCTTTTCGCGTTACTTTTAGCCATATAAAGCTTATCCTTTTTTCTTTTGTCTTTGTGATTTTTAGTTCTGAGAAAACGAGGATGGAATCAAATTCCCTGGCCTCGATCTGCTCTTATTGATTTTTGTCCTTTGATGTGTATTTAGGCTACTTCTCACTAGAAATGCTTTTCTTTTGGGGATTGGAGTTACTGGAAATGGCCATGACCTGCGCTGGGTTTTGAGGGGGATCCTTTTCTTCCGGTGAAGCTATCTGAGATAGTGAGATGGGCAGATGTTCACCAGTGGTTTCAACCTCATCTATGTTCTCTGCCGAGGAATCCCTCCGGGGATTACCTATGCAAGTGGGTTGGTGAGCAGCGTGTTATGATGATCGAATTCTGGAAATGCCGATGCCATGGCAGGCTGTCTTTTGGTGTAATCGCAAACAGAAACCAATCAGCTTTTATCGGAAGGGAAAGACCATAAATACAACACTCAACATCCATGTTTACCGAGGTACAAGTACCAGTTCAAAGAAGTTGAGGAATATAGGGAAATGGGAGACAAAACAAAGTCCAACTGATCAGATGATATTCTTTGAATCGTTATAGGTATCCTTTTCAGAGAGGCTTAGCCATCTTTTAGAGAAGGCTGCTTGATAAGCAAGGGGGGACAACTAGCTGGTTTTTAGGGTATGCATGCTGATGTTGTCACTTCGACTTCAGGTTTTGTTCTTATTTTGAGAGTCTCAGTACAGTTTCTGATTTTACATCCTCATAATCTTGTATACTACAAACTGATGTCTGGAAGCTTTACTATCCTGGTTGATTAAGGTACTCACCTAATTATGAAACTATGAGTCATTTTACCACGGGGAAAATGATTTTATATAATCCTAGGTGATTAAGGCACTTAATATATCGGACTGACGTCTAGAATTTTTAGTGTACCAGTTGCTTTTCCCCTAGGACCTGCATTTTCTGGTCCAGTCATAGCAGGCAGTGCATTCCTCCTAGGGTTTGTTGCCTCTTAACTTTTCTCATATCCTTTTTTTGCTGGATCTGCTCTTTAGTATTATCTATACCCTTTCTTTTATTTCTTCCCCATTATGTGTCAAAAAGCTTGATGGTGACATTGTATTGTCTGTGCCCTTACTTATCACATGTTTCCTTTGCTTTTCTCTTCTGGAGATCACATTGTATTGTTTTACCTTTAGGCTGCATATACTTTGTATCGATGTGCTTGGTCTCTCACTGGTTCTGTCATCCTTAGGCTTGATCTGTTTTGCCAAGTTTACTTGCCCTTGAACCCTGCATTACAAAGTTGTGCGAAGACACTTCCTCCTTACATCTCATTTCTATGCTTGTGATGATCATATCCAAAGTGCTTTTGGGGATTTTTGTAGTGCCAACAAGGGTGAGGGAGAGAGAACTACTGAAATCATGCAGAAATGGAGTTTGCTTTATGATAGTCACATTTGATCTTCACCTTGGATAGAGTCTGTTTCTAAGGCTTCTTCCTTGTTCCAAT
The DNA here is from genome assembly GCA_014218235.1 of Colocasia esculenta. NCBI lineage: Eukaryota > Viridiplantae > Streptophyta > Magnoliopsida > Alismatales > Araceae > Colocasia > Colocasia esculenta. The sequence continues at coordinate 123,160,297 of CM024763.1, read as the reverse complement.
CTTAAAAGAAGGAATTGTTAGGTTGGTGTTTGTTTCCATGCCTTCTCTCTTGGAACCATTTTAGGCCCGACTGAGGGGTTCAGCTGTGACTTGCCATTTTCAGCTTCTTCAGGTGCTGTTGAGAGCAGGTTGAGTGTAAGCAGCCAAACTTTATACCACTGACCAGTGGCTGTGCTTCTGTTGAGGCTGTTAACCAGCAATATAACTCCAGGCTACTTGCATAGTTCTTATCCCTTCTACGAAAGCTCTGGATGAAGAGATTCTTCCTGAAATGAGCTTCATATTCAAGATTCACTAAGTTGCAGTAATGAGATCACAATTCCTTACAACTTCCCTTATTATGCCTTTCCCCACTCAAATGATAGGAAGATGAAGATATTCCCTACCCTCTGGGGACTCTCTTTGACTTTTCCACAAACTCTTCCATGGGGATGCCCAATCTCTTCCTCCCTCCTCTTTACACTGAGAAGTATCTTCGCCTCAGAGTCCCATCTGCTCCTTTGAAAAGCCAGCTACTACCTTGAGATATAATGGCCTTGATAGTGTCCTGTCAATCTTCATCTTCTGACTTACCAATAATTCCTCCTTCCTCTCCCTTTTCTGCTTCCTGTAACATCTCCAGGAAGGTTAAAATTCACAATGCATTTTTCCTCTATTCATCTTATTGTTGATAGCATTGGGCTATGGACATATTTTGAGAATGACAGTTGTGACTTTCTCTTTGCTTTAAAAAATTAAAAGAGAAAATGGATGTGGTGCTTTGCCCTTTTCCATCCATTTTCTGTACTCATTCCTCCTTCCCCAGGTTATTCTTATCTTGTTCAATGCAAATGGTCTGTCTCACCTTGAAAGGCTGGCTACATGTCCATGAATGATGGGTTTACATGAATGAACACAATTTGGGTGCCTTAAAATTTTGAAATAGATGAAGGAGATAGGTGATGTAGGAGCATCGCGAATCAGTGGCAAGTATTTGGGCCCACATGTTGTTTTTGGGTGTCTTTGGGCCAACAAGAATATGTAATTTTTATTTTTGAGCCCAATAGTGTATGTTTAAGGTGTTAAGAGTCTTATATATTTTCTTATATTTTTTGCTATTTGGGTCTTTAGTTGTTTGGGCCAGATTTATACCTGGTCGAGAATAAGTAAAAACTATGAATGAAGAGAAGAGAAAAGAGGAGGGGGGCCTCACCTCTGCCCACTGCCGCGGGTGGAAGAGGAAAAAAGTGTGTGTGTGTTTGTGTGTGTGTGTGGGGGGGGGGCTGCCCACCGCCGTTGCCTCCCTTAACTGCTGCTGCCTGCTCTGGCCGCTGCTGCTGCCACTGCCTTCTCCTAGGGCCGCAGCTGAGCCTTTTTTCACCAGTCGCCGGTGCCTCCACCTGCGACTGCCGCCGGCGCAGGGGGCTTCCCCTGTTTGCCTCGCCGCCGCGAGGGGGAGGAGCCTCCCTGTTTGCCTCGCTACCGCAGGGGACCTCCCCTGCTTCCCTCGCTGCCGCAGGGGATCTCCCCTGCTTGCTGTTCCTCCGCTGCAGAGAGGCTTCCTCAGCCGCCGCTGCCACACCCTTCAGCAAGGACCGCCGGCGTTGCCTCCTCTGCTACCTCCCCTTGGTGAGGGTTGAGCAGAGAGAGGAGAAGAGAGCAGCCTGCGCCTCTCTCTCTCTCTCTCTCTCTCTGCAGTCTCCTTCTCCCTCCCGTCTCTCTCTCTCTCGTGGCCCAAGGGCATGAACAGAAATTAAAAAAAAGAGGAGGGAAAAGAAGTAAAACAAATAAAGGGAAAATATGCAAAAGTGCAAATGGCCGGACGGTGTTAATGGCCGGGACGGCGTTAATGGTCGGGACGAGATTTATCCCACTCTCTATAAAAGCAAGGGGGCGCTCCAAGCTCAAAGGTGTGGATTTTTGGGCTAACTCTAAAGAAGCAAGACTTCTAGACTGCAAGACAGTTCAAGGAGAAGGGTCTGCAAGGCAGTCCTAAGGAATATTGTGTAAGGAACAATACGAATTTTCTCAAGTTTTTAAAAAGATTCATTGGGCTTCCTTATTGGGCCAGACTTCCATATTGGGCCAAACTTGTTTAATGGGCCGAATATTGTGTACTTCATGCCATGACTTGATGAATAATCATGTTTAAAGCTTATTGGGCCTAATGTGTTTATTGGGCCGACATTTGACAAATTTTCTCATGTGCTCACCTTTTCAACATGTTAACGGTCCTAATGGGCCAAGTTTGTTATGATTAATCATGTTCAGTATGTGTAATTGCATGTAGTGTCACGTTAATTTCATGCTATTCATCAATTAATTTTTTAATTAAAATCAACTAATTTTTCGACAAACTTTAACAAAATATTTCATAAACATTGTTGTTTAATTTATCATAACTTAAAAATAAGAAACAAGTTATATCTCATATCATTTTTGATCCACCTTAGGTTAATCTCTCTTTAAATCAAATAAATAGGTGAAAACATTAATTTAATTCACATGATTATAATTTAAATAAATAAATAACGAAAATAATAAATAAATAAAACAAGTCATTTAAAAATAAATAAAAAGAAAAATGAAATAAATCACAGAAAATTCCAAAAAAATAGTATGCATGTTTCTATTTTTTTTTTCATTTGCAATGTGTTCATTTAATTGTGAGTCACGCTCTTCTGTTTCAAAGGGGTTGTCTGATGGTTAATCAAGGGTGTTCAGTCTTTGTGCTGATCTAATTAACACTAACCGAGATTAGTGGGGGAGGTCAAATGAATTGAATAAGATCATGTCCATGTAAATAAATAAATAAAATTTTAAATGATATCTTTGTTAAAAAATAGTTCTCACAGAGATGGCGACTCCATTGGGGACCTCCCTTTCCTTCATCTCTCCGTTAGACAACACCCTAACAATAAGATGTACTCACATTATAATTATTTTATGCAGGTCAACAGCTCTGCGATGGCTACTGCAGCCCACACTCTGGGTGTGTTCTTCGGCCCACTTGTGGACCAGGACCACATAAGGAATGACTACCTAACTACGCCAATCGGGTTTGGAGACTTCCCTCTAGTGGTGGAGTCTCTATATTTTCTTGGCTTGATACCACTGTGCAACCTACTGTTGCTAAGACTCAACCTATTGCTCCCAAGACCCAACAAGCGAAGCAAGCAAAAGAAGAGCCTCAAGTTCATGAGGCTAACTTACTATAAATGTTCACATCTTATGCTATCAACTTCACCAACACTCCAGTTACTGGAAAGAACAAAAAACGCAAGTCTAAGAGAAAGCCCACGACACGTGGCATTTCAAGTTCTAGCAAGACTATCTTGGTTGGCGATCTCCGGATCCGTCTGGATGGGAGTGAGACCCTGATGGTACTGGAGCGGCATGTAGCAGTTGTACCGGTAAAAAACAGATTCAGCATACTCCCTAAAGTGCGGCAGGACAAGCCAAACTTTAAAGTGAAGAATGTGAAGAAGCAATGCTCAAAGGTTGAAACTAAGAACAACAAGTTTGACAAAATTAGCTTCAAGAAATATAAAGCCAATGTTGAAAAAGATGAGGCGTACAGCTCGCGTTGTGTCAAACGAGTCTGGGTCACCAAAGAAGAAGCCAAGAACTCTGAAGGACTAGGACCCTAGAATCCCTAGTAGGGCGAAAGAATGCAAAAGCTGTTATAAAACAAGATCCAACAAAGTGGCAAACTTTCAGAAGAAGAAGGGTCCTAGAGAGACAAAGAGAGCCTTCCCAAGACTCTAGACCAAAGAATGCACCCCTTCTTACTTGTTGATCTACAAAGATGATATAAAAGAAAAGGGTATATCAAGAGAGAAAACAAGCCAGCCCAGAGACATGACAAAATTTCAAGTCTGAATAATACAAGAGGGATGATATCCCTAAAAGATCAGTTTTTCAACGCCTGGGTGCCACTGTACGCCCTAGGCAGAAGAAAAGAAGAACGGTGCAGATCACCGAGGAAGGTATGCGAGTGTATACTTGCTATGCTTCCAACATCAACAATTTGCCCTCAGCGGACGACATAACTAAAAATTTAAATGTTGGAGTCTGGCGTGGAATAACGACTAAAGCATAGGCACATACTTTGCTGGAAAGAATCAATACCGAGGTGGATTCCCTACCTTCTAATGATGATATGGTAGTTACAGATATTGCAGGCACCTTCAATCCTACAATACTGTCGGAGCAAAGACAAGTCCCTGAAGGGGTACATGTTGGGTCGACCGCATCGCAAACCCTGGAAATGGTAATGCAAGAAAATCAAAGGCTGAGGGCGATGCTTGAAAGCCTCATGCAATAGTTGGGGACTATCTTGCCCCCACAACCACAGCAGTCGCAACCATCACCACAGTTGTTGCAGCAGCATGGCATTACCTCTAGAAAATATGCCACCAATACTCCTCGTGTAGAACCTATGGCCAGACAGCCAGTCGAAAATCCAAATTCAAGCAACAAGGAAACTCAAGAGGTGCATGTCACGGAACAAAGGCATGATGCACCACAAATGAATACTTCATTTGAAGGAACAATGGTCTCTTAGAGGGCCATGATTGAACAAATAATTGAGGCAAAGATGGTTGAGCATGGTGAAGGGTCCGCCACCTATGACCTATATAAGGTACCATACCCTGTACACCATCTCTTTAAAAAGCTCCCCATAAAACACCCAAAAGTATCCAAATTCTCAAAGTTCAATGGGGACGGGTCACCTCATGAACATATAGCTCATTACATTAGCATCATGGGAGAACTGACAACTGAAGAGTCATACCTTTGAGGTATTTTTCAGCATCCCTTACAGGGCCAGCCTTTTAATGGTATGCTCGATTGAAGCCCAATTCATCGAGCGTTTCCGAGTGACAGAAAGAAGAGTCACCTTAGCAGAGCTCATATCTCTAAAGCAAAACAAAAATGAGTCTGCTCTAGACTTCATTCAAAGATGGCGTGACATGAGTATGAAATGTGAACAACCACCGGCACATGAAGATGTGGTGAAACTATGCCAAAGAAGCCTGAAGCCAGAAATCAAAGAAAAGCTTCTAGGGGCCAATATATGGACATTTGAACATCTCAACAACACAATGGCAGAAATCGAAATCTTCTTTGCAGAAAATCTAACCACGGTGTTTGGAAAAGGCAAACCGCTCAAAGATAAAAGCTCATGATCACGAGAAGTGAATGTTGTGGACTTCTCAATAGCTCTCGGCAAAAAAAGAGGCAAGGGTGAGACAACCGCTCCCTCGAACACCAGAAAGATGAAAAAAGATCAACACTTTCGTTGGCTGAGAGGCTCAGTGCTCCTTACTCATTCACTAGGGAGCATACCAAAGAATTGCTGGACATAGTCTCCAAGAGAATCTCATTACTCTCCCAGAGCCTAAGTGCCCAGAGGAAGCAACAATGGTGGACAAGCCCAATTATTGTGCGTACCATCGTATGCTGGGCCATACTCTGGAAACTTGTTACATGTTCAAGAATCGGGCAGAAAAGCTGATTCAAGCAAGAATCATTGACATGGGTGAGCACTTGGTAAATTCACCTCAACCACATCAACAACCAAAGTTCACATTCACTGCAAATGTAATCCACGCTATAAACCCAAGCTTGGATTGAGAATTTGGATTTATGTCCGGTGGGGAATTAGAGGCTTTCCTGAAAGCCATGGATTGAAAGTTTGGATTTATGTATGGTAGGGAATTAGAGGCTGCTCTGAGAGCCGTAAATATGTTTAGAGGATTGAGGCTCCTCTAGGGCTCTTGGTTTGGTTTAGAGGATTGAGGCTCTTCTGCTCGAGTTGTAGCGTGAATTACATTTGCAGTGATTGTGAGCTTTAGTGTTGATGTGGTTGAGGTGGATTCACCAAGTGCTCACCCATGTTAATGATTCCTGTTTGAATCAACTTGTCTGCCCGATCTTGAACAGGTAACAAGTTTCCAAAGTATGGCCCAACATACGATGGTACACACAATAATTGGGCTTGTCCACCATTGTTGCTTCCTTTGGGCACTTAGGCTCCGGAGAGTATTGAGATTCTCTTGGAGACATATGTCAACAATTCTTTGGTATGCTCCCTAGTGAATGAGTAAGGAGCACTGAGCCTCTTAGCTAACGAAAGTGTTGATCTTTTTTCATCTTTCTTGGTATTTGAGGGAGCGGATGCCTCATCCTTGCCCTCTTTTTTGCCAAGAGTTGTTGAGAAGTCCACAACATTCACTTCTCGTGATCTTGAGCCTTTATCTTTGGGCGGTTTGCCTTTTCCAAACATTGTGGTTGGATTTTCTGCAAAGAAGATTTTGATCTCTGCCACTGTGTTGTTGAGATGTTCAAATGTCCGGATATTAGCTCCGAGAAGCTTTTCTTGATTTCTGGCTTCAAACTTCTTGGCATAGTTTCACCGCACTTCATGTGTCGGTGGTTATTCACATTTCATACTCATGTCACGCTGTGGAACGTGGAATTTCTTTCTTTTTTCATATTTTTTTCATATGTATATATATAATTTTTCTTTCATTTTATTTTCTCTTCCTTTTCGACACATGGACATGTGCCTTGAAGTGCGTTCGGGGTGCCAGACTGTTTACAAGAAACAGACAAAGAGATTTATTGATGAGGGGCATTGGGTGTAACCCTGAGCCCTCGAGCATTTTAAATTTATTTTCCGCGCGCGTCCATATTTTTAGGCGATTGGAGTGGTCGTGTACTGGACCGTTTCCCACTGACCGGAGCCGGTGTTTCATTTATATCGAGTGAAAACCCGAATACCTTCGATACAATATGTTTGTTAAAAGACCTTATGCTGAAATTTAAGGAAATTAGACAACAAATAAATTTCCACAAATGCTCTCAAATGCGCTTATGACATTTGCATTTTCGTCCTTGACGGGGTGTTGTGCCTCCGTTAGACGTTTACATAACATATCCGTTACATTTTACGTCCTCAATGGGGTGTTTATACCTCCATTTGGGCGTTTACAATATGTCATTTACATTTTACGTCCATGACGGAGTGTTTATGCCTCCGTTGGGCGTTCACATGTCATGATATTTACACTTACGTCCACAACGGGGTGTTTATGCCTCCGTTAGATGTATACATGGTATGCCTCTACGTGTGTTATTTTAAAACACCGGAGGACTTAACTACAAGTTTTCAGGTCTTATATATGTAGACCTGCGGTGTCTTGTCTTCACGTAAACGTCGTAGAGCATGGACAGAGCGAAAGGGGCCCGGCACGCGTGCAACACAGATGGAGGTTGTGAGAATATTTTTTAACACTTTAAAAGTTTTAATTTTTATCTTTGAAGTTTGATTTATTTGGGTTTTTTATTTATATGGACATGGTCTTGCTTAGTTCATTTGACCTCCCCCACTAACCTCAGTTAGTGTTAATTATATCAGCGCAAAAGACTGAACACCCTTGATTAACCATAAGACAAACCCTTAGAAACAAGAGAATATGACTCACATTTGAATGAGATGAATTGCACATGAAAGAGAACATGGTTGCAAACATGCAATCTATTTTTTTAGAATTTTGTGATATTTATTTCATTTTTTATTGATTTTTTAAATGTATTTTCCATTTTTTGGTATTTTAGAATTATTATTTTATTTATTTAAACATTTTCGTTATTTATTTATTTAATTCGAATTACATGAATTAAGTTAATGTTTTCATTTATTTAATTGATTTAAATGTGAATTAACTTAAGGTGGATTAAAATTGATGTGAAACATAACTTGTTTGTTGATTTTATGTTATTGAAAATTAAAGAATAATGTTTGGAAAATATTTCGTTAATGTTAGTCGAAAACTTAGTTGATTCTGATTAAGAAATTACGTAGTGCTACGTTTTAGATAAATGTGACGTCACGTGAAATAATTCATATAACACGCCGTTGGATAATTAAAAATAGCCCGATTGGGCCCAATAAACCACACAAGTTAATTGTTGGTCCAATAACCACAAAATATCTTGATTAATTGTGTGACAGTACAAGTCCGGCCCAATAAGGAGTATTAGGCCCAATAAGAAAATTGGCCCAATGAGAAGAAGTCCAATGGACCTTTTTATGAACTTGAGAGAAAAGAATCGTGCCTTGCACGATGATCTTTAGGGTTGCCTTGCAGACCCTTTTTTCAGACTGCCTTGCAGTCTTTTTTCCCGAAGCCTTGCTCGGGTTTTTTGGCTCAGAAGAAGCTCACCCTCCCTGGGGCGCCCCAGGGCTTCTTTTATAGTGGCTGGGCAAAAGACGCCGGCCGGAAGGTTTGTGCATCTCCCCGGAGCTCTGCTCATCTTTTTAGGGGGTTTTGTGCAATTTCCGCTCTGCATATTTGCGTTTTAGCCCCCCATTTCTTTTCTTATTTCTTTTCTCCCTTTCCTTCTTTCGGCCGAACCCTTCCCGGGTTGGCTCTGTGCGAAACAGAGCAGGGAGGGAGAGGGCGACGGCGCACCCCCCCTCCTCCTTCTCTCCTTCCAGCGGCGGCTCCCCTAGGGCACAGCAGCAGCGGCGGCGGCGCGAGTAGCAGGGCGAGCAGCAGCGGCGGTGGCGGGGTGGTCCACCTGCAGCGGCGGCGAAGGGAGGCCGGCGGCGGCCTTGAGCAGCAGCGGCGCGGGCGAGCGGGGGGAGGCCGCGAGCGGCAGCGGAGAAGGGAGGAGGCCACGGCGGCGGCTCTGGGCCCCGGCTGCAGCAGCGGGCAAGGGACCCTGCGCAGGGACCCCCCACCTCCTCTTCCTTTCTTCTGCTGGCCGCGGTTGAGGAGGAGAAGGGGTGGCCGACTCCATCAGGTACTCCCCTCCCCCTTCTCTATCTCCTCCGTTTTCTTCGTTTCTTCCTCGTGGGAGGTCAGACCAAAAAAATATGGCACAACAAATGCCCCCCACGAGACTGACATCCGAGAGTGAAACATAGGACGACTGTCTCGTGTGAATCTTTCCAGTTGTATTTTAGCACATGTCGCCCTTCAGTGGATCCATTTCATTGATTCTGCCAATACATTTCAGCCATTTTGACTTTGTTAAGATCCATGTTGGACATGTTACATTTGTGAATTTGATATGTCAGAGTTTGTGACGTACTCGCAGTAAACTTTCCATTTCTTTTGGACTTGAAGTGCCAATGACCATCATCTCATACGTATATTTGATGTGACAACAATGCTAAAGATTCGCTTCATGTATTGAGAATTGTGAATTTGCTGCAATATATCTTCTGATAAGCTGCTTTATCCTTTTCTTTTCTCGTTCTTTTGTGGCAAAAATATAATCTCCTGTTGTTTTGGCCTTGCAGAGTTGGATCAGGTACATGACGTTGAAGGAGATTACTTGAAGCCGAAAATCATGGAGACCCAACTGGCTGTTTTACAAGCAGAGACTGCTATAACTTCTACGAAAATCGTGCAAGCCATGAATCGGCGTGAAATGACGACCTCGCTTATGCATAACAGAGCCATTTGTACATTCTTTTGCACATGTTGACCTCTGAGGGCAGGCGACACCGGAGCATAGAGTTGCTTGAGAAATCTTGTTTTAGCATCAGTGTATGCTATCCATTCATTTTGACTTCTCTTTTTTTTTGGGCTATCCCAAGGGCCTGTCTTGGGACCAAGACTTTTATTTGCTATATACATCGTGCTTCTGTGTTTCACCATCAGCATGTAATCTTTATTGATAACAGGGGTTTTAAGGCTCCCCAAAAGCCGTGAGGTATTTCACTAGAGGATTAGGGCTCCTCTGGGGCCATGACATGCTTGAGTTAGAGAATAAGGCTTCTCTAGGGCCATAATTTTGATGAGAGGATTGAGGCTCCCTCAGGCTCGTAATTTGGGTGAGAAGATTGAGGCTCCATCAGGCTCGTGATCTTGAATGAGAGGATTGAGGCTCTCTCGGGCACATATTTTGGTTGAGAGAATGAGGCTCTCTCAGGCACGTATTTTAAATGAGCGGATTGAGACTCCCTCAGTCACGTACTTGGGTGAGAGGATTGAGCCTCCTCGGGCACGTGATTTGGTGAGAGGATTGAGGCTCTCTCGGGCACGTATTTGGGTGAGAAGATTGAGGCTCTCTCGGGCACGTGATTTGGGTGAGAGGATTGAGGCTCTCTCGGGCACGTATTTTGACTTTTGGCTGGTCTTGACGACTTGTTAGCCAAAAGATGTAGATTTCAACCTTTGACTGGCCTGGACGGCTTGTTAGCCAAGAGGTCTGGATTTTGAGCTTTTTGACTGGCCTTGACGGCTTGTTAGCCAAAGAAGCTCGAGTTTTGACTTTTGACTGGTCTTGACGACTGTTAGCCAAAAGACATAGATTTCAACCTTGACTGGCCTGGACGGCTTGTTAGCCAAGAGGTCTGGATTTTGAGCTTTTTGACTGGCTTGACGGCTTGTTAGCCAAAGAAGCTCGGGATTTGACTTTTGACTGGTCTTGACGACTTGTTAGCCAAAAGACATGGATTTCAACCTTGACTGGCCTGGACGGCTTGTTAGCCAAGAGGTCTAGATTTTGAGCTTTTTGACTGGCCTTGACGGCTTGTTAGCCAAAGAAGCTCGGGACTTGACTTTTGACTGGTCTTGACGACTTGTAGCCAAAAGACAAGGGTTTCAACCTTTGACTGGCCTGGACGGCTTGTTAGCCAAGAGGTCTGGATTTTGAGCTTTTTGACTGGCCTTGACGGCTTGCTAGCCAAGAAGCTCGGACTTGACTTTTGACTGGTTTTGACGACTTGTTAGCCAAAAGACATGGATTTTGACTTGGCCGACCATCATGGATAGGGAATGTCCATAACATGTGGCTGACAGATTTTGCTTTTCTCTTGTTTTTTTTGTTCACATTACCAACCTCAGCGCCCTTTCGGGTTTTCGCCAAGATTGGCCCCCTCTAACTTTTTCCAACGCGCCTTTGCAGGTTTTCGCGTTGAGGGGTTACCCATTTTTGCCTGAGCGCCCTTTCGGGTTTTCACCTCAGCTGGGTTTTAGACCTTTTTACCTTGATCCATCACGATGAAGTGGTAGACCAAGTCCGTCGGGGCACCTCCTTTTTAAGCCCTTATTTATTCTATTTATTTTCTTTTCTTTTTTTTCTCCTTTTTTTCTTTTTTTTTTCCTTTCTTTTTTTTGTAAGGAATTAAAGGCTTCCTAAGAGCCGTGGAAATTTGGATTTGGATTTTGGCTGTCTTGGCCGACCTTGATGGTGTGTTGGCCAAGGGTTTGAGTTTTATGTGCGGTAGGGAATTAGAGGCTTCCCTGAGAACCATGGATTAAGAATTTGGATTCATGTATGGTAGGGAATTAGAGGCTTCCCTGAAAACCGTAGGATTTGGCATTTCTTTCGGTTTCAAATGGTAGGGAATTAGAGGCTTCCCTGAGGGCCGTAAATGTGCTTAGAGATTGAGGCTCCTCTGGGGCTCGTGATTTGACTTTTGACCGGTCTTGTCGACTTGTTAGCCAAAAGACATAGATTTCAACTTTGACTGGCCTGGACGGCTGTTAGCCAAGAGGTCTGGATTTTGAGCTTTTTGGCTGGCCTCGACGGCTTGTTAGCCAAAGAAGCTCGAGATTTAACTTTTGACTGGTCTTGACGACTTGTTAGCCAAAAGACATGGATTTCAACCCTTGACTGGCCTGGACGGCTTTTTAGCCAAGAGGTCTGGATTTTGAGCTTTTTGACTGGCCTTGACGGCTTGTTAGCCAAAGAAGCTCGAGATTTGACTTTTGACTGGTCTTGACGACTTGTTAGCCAAAAGACATGGATTTAACCTTTGACTGGCCTGGACGGCTTGTTAGCCAAGAGGTCTGGATTTTGAGCTTTTTGACTGGCCTTGACGGCTTGTTAGCCAAAGAAGCCCGAGATTTGACTTTTGATGGTCTTGACGACTTGTTAGCCAAAGACATGGATTTCAACCTTTGACTGGCCTGGACGGCTTGTTAGCCAAGAGGTCTGGATTTTGAGCTTTTTGACTGGCCTTGACGGCTTGTAGCCAAAGAAGCTCGGATTTGACTTTGACTAGTCTTGACGACTTGTTAGCCAAAAGACATGGATTTTAACCTTTGACTGGCCTGGAGGCTTATTAGCCAAGAGGTCTGGATTTTGAGCTTTTGACTGGCCTTGACGGTGTTAGCCAAAGGAGCTCGAGATTGACTTTTCTCTCTCTTTTTTTTTTGGGAGTGAGTTTTCTTTTCTTTTTTTTTGGTTGGGTCTCCCTCTCTCTCTTTCTTCGAGCAGAGTCGAACTTCCACATTTCTTATAAGGCGAAAGACACAATCATCGTTGTCTCGGTTATAGCCCCCTTATTGATTATCATTGGAATGAATTTAGGGGTTGTTCGTCATTGACAACTATTGCGTCTTCCTCTTATAAGAATGCGGGATAGCTCGATCTCGCTCCAGGAAAGGTCGAGAGAGAGTATCCCGTTTTTTTTTCACATTACCAGTCATGGCGCCTTTCGGGTTTTCACCTCAGCTGGGTTAGGCCTTTTTATGATTCATCCTGGAGGAATAATGAATCGAGTCTGCCGGGGCACCTCGTTTTAAGCCCCTCTTTTTTTTTTCTTTTTCTTTTTTTTTCGAGATCTTGTAACGGGATCTTTTCCATATCTTCAGTATGTACCAAAGTCGGATCCACCTGTTACATTGTGTAGACGTACTCACACTCAGGAGCATGGTACAGTTTCATGTGTCTGCCATTTAGAGGCGGAAACATCACATTGCTTCTGGTCGACTACCGTGTAGGCGCCACCTTCAAATACTTTGTCAACCACAAATGGACCGAGCCAATTGGGTATGAATTTATTCTTGGGCCGAGAGGCCATGACGTCCTTTTGTTTGACCATGACTAAGTCTCCTTTTTAAAAGCTCTTTCTTTCACGAGCTTGTCAAAAGCGCGGGACATCCGTGCCTGATAGTTTCGAAGACGTTGGTATGCGACCAAGCGTTTTCCTTCCAAAATTGACAACTCTCAAGCCGTCTTCTATTTCGGTCCCCTCATCAGTAGGCAGACCATAATGAAGAGCTACTCTATAGGATGAGAGCTCAATTTCCACAGGAATGACTGCTTCAGTCCCATAAACAAGGGAAAAGGGTGAACATCCTGTGGGAGTTTTGTAGATGGTGCGATAGGCCCATAGAGCTTCATGCATCTTTTCGTCCCAATCGCGCTTTCGACCATTTACCAATTTGACCATGAGCTTGCATAAGGTCTTATTGAAGGCTTCGGCTAACCGTTGGCTTGAGGATAATAGACCGTTGACGTCCTCCATTCGATGTGGAATTTTGCTATCAATTTGTATTGTCGATTTTTGAATGGAGTGCCATTGTCAGACATGAGATCCGGATCGGAAGACCGAACCGGTATACGATATGATGTCGGACAAAGCGAGCCACTGCTTCTCCAGTAGTTTCTTTCAGAGGTACAGCCCAGCCCATCTTGAGAAATAATCTGTGGCAGCGAGAATGTATTTATACCCCTTGGATGATGTAGGGAGGGGACCCACTATGTCCATTCCCCATTCAGCAAATGGCCATGTTGGTGTTGTTGGATGGAGCTTGCTGGTGGTTTCTTGGCACGGGCCCATAGGCTTGGCATTGGGGGCAGGCGCGAGCGAATCGCTCGCAGTCTGCAAACATTGTTGGCCAGTAAAAGCCTTTGCTTTGTATATTGATTTTCATTTTGGGCCAGATTGGTGGGCTCCGCACAGTCCTGTGCGTGTACCTCCCGCATGATCATCTTGGCTTCTTTCGGAGATAGGCATCTCAACAGTAGGGATTTATCCTTTTCGGGTGTAAACTTGTATATGTATCATTATCAGCTTGTAAGAAGCGGCTCTTCGCAATAGTTGCACTCGCTCCCCCTTTTATCTGGTAGCCAACCATTTTTATTTTGATGATAGGAACGCGCCAATCATCTTCTTCTTGGCTTCATTTTCTTCCAATGTATTTGCCTCAAAGGTCGTCAGACCATCATGGCGATTTAGGGTGCTCGGAAGCAGTCTTGTTTCTTATGGTAATCGCCAGTTCACCTTCAGGAGGGAGTTTGAGAGCGGATGCGAGCTTGGCCAATGCATCAGCCTGTGAATTTTGACTTCTTCTAACATGCTCTATTTAAAAGTGATAGAACCTGTCGCTGAGTCTTGTAGCTGCTTCAAAGTAGGCTTTCAATTCTTCTTTTCGGACTTCAAAAATGCCCAACATTTGTCTGATGACTAACAGTGAATCGCCAAACACTTCAATGCATCTTATGCCCATTTCTAGGGCGATTTCCAGGCCAACTATGAGGGCTTCATATTCTGCTTCATTATTTGCGAGGGATTCTATAAGAGCACATGAATAGTGCAATATCCCTTTTTCTGGGGTTACCAAGACAATTCTGCCCCTGCCACATTTGTCGATGTGCCATCAGCCTTCAGAGAAGCTCGCGCTGGCACCATCAAAGTATAGCTGACAGTATCAATTTGTGCTTCTTGGGCTTCATAAGTTTCTTGAGAGGGGAGCACCTCCTCGTCAACCAATTCTGTATTCAGGGGGGAGTTTTCTAGCACCGGATGGGCGGCCAAGAACTCTGCCATTCCCTGTCCTTAATTGCTTTTTGTGGCACAATAGGAGATATCAAACTCCATAAGCAATAGTGCCCATTTTCCCAGCCTCCCTGACAGGACCGGCTGCTTGAGTAAGAATTGAGAGGATCATATCTAGAGATGAGTTGAACTTTGTGCGCCAGCAAATAATGCCTAACTTTTTAACGGCAAAAACCAATGCCAAGCATAACTTTTCCATTGGTGCATATCGGTGCTCTGGTCCGACTAGCATCCGACTGAGATAATAGAGGGTTGTTCTTGCCTCCTTCATTTTCTTGAGCAAGTAATCTCCCAGTGAAGCATCCATAGCCGCAATGTATAGAATTAGAGGTTTCCCTTTAATGGGTGCCCCCAGCACGGGCGGGCTGAGGAGATATTCTTTGATTTTGTTCAAGGCGTTTTGACATTCTTCATCCAAATAAATGGGGCTCCTTTCTTGTCAGTTTACAGAAAGGTTGGCATCTTCCTGACAAGTTGGATATGCTTTCTGATGTAAGCCAAACGACCTTGGAGGGAGCGTAGCTCGGTGAGTGTCTTAGGGGAAGGCAATTCCCTAATGGCCTTGATCTTATCGGGATCTATTTCAATACCCCGGTAGCGAACAATGAACCGAGAAATTTTCCACTGACACGCCGAAGGCACATTCATAGGGTTCATTTTCAGCTTGTATTGGCGGAGCCTTTCGAAGACCCTGCGCAAGTCTTCTACATGATTTTCTTTCTTTCCGACTTGACGACCAGGTCGTCCACATAGCATTCGACCAAGTTATGGAGCATTTCATCAAATATCTTGGTCATGGCCTTTTGGTAGGTGGCGCCTGCATTTTTCAGGCCAAAGGGCATTCTTTTGTAGTTGAATATGCCTTTAGGCGATCGGAAGGCCGTGTGATTTTTGTCTTTGTCGGCCATCCGAATTGGTTGTACCCCGAGCTTCCATCCATGAAAGACAGTATTTCATGTCCTGTGGTGACATGCACCATTGTTTCGGTTATGGGCAGAGGGAAGTCATCTTTTGGGCATGCTTTGTTTAGATCCCGGAAGTCAATGCAGACCCGAACCTGCCCATTTTTCTTTTTTACCGGCACTATATGGCCAGTCATATGGATACATGCAGTCTTCGATGAAATCGACATCCAAAATTTTGTTGACCTCATCCACAACTTTCTTTTCCAGCTCTGGATGCATTCTTCTTTGAGTTTGTTTCACAGGCTTGGCTTCTGGCAAAAATAGCCAATTCATGTTCGGCCACAGACGGATCCAGACCCGGCATTTCTTTATAAGACCAAGCAAAACAATCTTTGAACTCTAAGAGTAGTTGTCTATGCTTGTCTTTCTTCATCATTAACAATGCACTGATGAACACCGGACGAGGATCGTCTGGTGCCCCCAGATTTATTTCCAAAATTCATCCACAGTGGCCTGCCCACCATCTTCTATTCTCGGGGCGCAGGCTCTAAATCAACGAAGTCCTCTTCGTCGTCTGTGTTAGTCATGTACACTTCCCATTCTTGCTCCTGACAAGGGACATTTTCATTTTCATCTTCCATGGGGCTCTGCCCCCTTTGCTTTTCAATTCCATTCTCATGGGGGCAGGGTTTTATACTGACCATGTTCACTGCATAATGCACCATAGGGTCTTCACGCGTCTCCCATCCGAGACCTCTTCAGTCATGTGGGAGAAGGGCGGTTGCCCCTGACATTGGTAGGGTACCACAGTTCTGAAACATTTACCCCTCAGACTATTTGGGTCTGGGGATATTTTGTTTTTGGCACATATTTGATGTATTGTGGCATATCTTCAAGTTCTCCAATCATTTCTTGGGACCCGGACATGGCGTGTCTTCGACCGAAGTCATCTTGTGGAGGCTGCTTGGGTGTTGCTCTCCTTTGTAGAACACAATCGGTCTACCATCTTTATGGCGAGCTATGAGAACTTTATTGGCTCAACTGTATTATTTCATGTCCAGCTGTCACTGTGTATGATCTTTGGCAGCGGTATTCCGGCCTCTATCAACCGGCTGACAGTGTTAGCTTCTAACCTGACGATAGGTCTTTGAAGTTGGAGGGGTTTTTGACTTACATCCCGACTGTTGGATTTGCATGAGCGCTGCCACCCTTTCTTTATTGACTCTTATTTACCACTGCTCTTCGAGGAGGTCCCCGCAATCTGTTTGCCTTTATCTTGCTTCTTAGGGGGATCAGTCGCCCCTTCAAAGTATAGTCTGGCGTCAGCCAGGTGGCATCATATACTTTAAATGGTTCTAGGTCTGCAAAGACCCGATGTTGCTCGCCTTCTTTGTGTATTTCAAGCATGATGGAGGGTAGAGGGCACAACCAAATTTTATGCAACCATGGTCGACCAAAAGAGCTTTGAAGGAAGTATTAGTGTCAACCACGTAAAATATGACCTTTGTGACAAAAGTTCAGGGCTAGGTCCACATCCACACGTCCCAGGGCTTCTTCAGAATCTTGTTGAACCCTGCTATTTTGACTCCTTCCACTTTATGTAAATAAGGAGTAAGGAAAAGACTGTGAAATGTCTTTAGCGGGATAATGTTCACTGCGGAACCTGCATCGACCAGAATGCGGTCAGCTCTCGCCCATTTACCTGCCCCCTCATGTATAGAGGCCTGTTGTGACAGGAAGAGGGTAACAACATATCATCTTCTGTGAAGGTCACAGAGGCTGTCAATGTTTCATACATTTCTCCTTCATTTCTGCCACATGGGCTTCATAGATTTCTGGTTCCTGCAACGCGCAACGCCGCAACAAATGCTTCGCGCAACTCTTGCTCAGTGCTAAGGCATCCCAAATACTAAGGTTGTCGGGAACCTCCCTAGTGCTTGTAGAACCTTTCGACTAGCCCTATCCTTGGATTTTTCAAAAGGGGGCATTACTTTTGCCAAACTTTTGGGTACTTGTGATGGGAGGGGATTGTGCCGTGGCCACCTATCCCTTCTCCCCGTTCTTTTCCAGAGAAAGCTTCTCAGTTACGAGGGGTACCAACTCCTCTATCCTCTCTTAGTTGACACCTGAGAGGGTCTTCATTTGCTGTCATTGTGGGAATTGGCATATCATCTTCGACAACCAGATCTTCCTCCTCTTCATCGGATGACGGGAAGATATATTCATCACCCTTAGTTGAGGTACAGGGACGGCCCTGACTTTCCCTCTGAAGTATATGACCTTCTGGGTGGCTTGTTTCTTTGGTAAGTTTTGAATGGCTTTCTGGCTTCAGGGGGTACACAGCAGATCCATGATTGGATTGTTCCCCTGGTTGAGAGTTGAACACATAAGTCAATTGCACGAAAATGTCTGCACTTTTTCGCCCAAGTCTTCGACGGTACAGTCAGCTCCCCAAAACATTTCATTTTCACCGACAGAGGGGAGGGCGTCCCCATGTTCTTGCATATGCTCTCGCAGCTCGATGAGCCATTTCTTCAAGCGCATTTACGCTCCAGCTCTTCCCATGGTATGTATTTTTCCAAGGGGATTGCTTTAGTTGGTGCCATTTGTTGATATTCTTCAAGTTCGTCAATCAACCCTTGGAGCTTTTGAGGGGGCCATTGACTCCATTTGCTGTAGAGGTTTCACAGGCTGTTGATTCTTTCTCAATTTCTCTTTTCATTCCTTTTTGATTTCTGATTCTTTTTCGCAAGACTATCAACTTGCAAAAGTCTGTCTTTGCTATCCCATGGGCGGGGCAGCGCCACCGGGATACAGCTTCCTGGGTTGTTGCTTTCTTTGAGACTTTTTAGGGACTGACCTCTTCTTGGCATTTACCTGGATCCAGCCCGTTTCTCCCTGTTGGCCATGGAATGTTGCAAGAATGGCTTTTCTACCATATCATCTGGCAGTTGTTGATATGCGGCAAATCCAAGGAGCTTTGTCAACTGTTCAACTTGTGCCTCTTCTGCTTGCACTTCGGCATGAATCACATTTGCTGTGAATGTAAGCTTCGGTTGCTGATGTGGTTGGGGTGGATTCACCAGGTGTTAGGCCATATCAATTATTCCGGCTTGGATCAACTTTTCTGCCCGATTTTTGAACAGATAACAATTTTCCAAAGTATGACCCAACATGCGTGATATGCGCAATAATTGGGCTTGTCTACCATTGTGGCCTCTTCTGGACGCTTCGGTTCTGGGAGAGTAATTAGACGCTCCTGAAGGCATATGTCAAGCAATTCTCTGGTGTGCTCCCTTGTAAATGAATAGGGAGCATGAGTCTCTCACCCAACGAAAGTGTTGACATTTTTTCATTTTTCTTGGTGTTTGGGGAGCAGATGCCTCGCCCTTGCCCCCTTTTTGCCGAGCGCCGTGAAAAGTCCACAGCATTCACTTCTCGCGACCCCGAGCCTTTGTCTTTTGGTGGCTTGCTTTTTCCAACACTGTAGTTGGATTTTCTGCGAAGAAGATTTCGATCTCCGCCACAGTATGTTGAGGTGTTCAAATGTCCGGATATTAGCTCTAGGAGCTTTTCTTATTTCTGGTTTCAGACTTCTTTGGCATAGTTTCACTGCATCCCATGTGCTGGGGGTTGCTCACATTTCATGCTCACGTCCCGCCATCTTTGATGAAGTCCAAAGCAGACTCATTTTATTTTGCTTTAAAGATATGAGTTCTGCTAAGGTGACTCTTCTTTCTGTCATCCTGAACCGCTCAAAGAAATTTCTTTGCATGTCTTCCCAACCCACTATTGAGTTGGGGTTCAGTCGGGCATACCATTGAAATGCTGGCCCTGTCAGGGACATCGAGAAATACCTCAAGAGGTAGGATTCCTCAGTCGCCAATTCTCCCATGACGCTCATATAATGAGCTATATGCTCATGAGGTGATCCCTCCCCATTGAATTTTGAGAATTTTGGGACCTTTGGGTGCTTGCTGGGAGCTTTTTAAATAGGTGATGTACGGGGTATGGTACCCTATACAAATCATAAGTGGCGGAACCATCGTTCTGCTCAGCCATTTTTGCTTCAATTATTTGCTCGATCATGGCCCTTTGGGAAACCATTGTTCCTTCAAATGTAGTATTTAATGGTGGCAACCCATGCGCTGTTCTGCAACATGCACCTCTTGATTCTCTTCGTGGCTGAGTTTGGATTTGTGAACTCTGCCTGGGGCGTACTTGGTTGTGCGTTCCCAGGCTGGGGTGCCACCATAGGCGGTATCGGATGAGCTGCTTGTGGGAGCTGATGAGGTTGCACCACCTGCTGTACCGACTGTGGTGGTAGTGATGTTGTGGGGGCGCCATGCCCAACTGTTGCATAAGGCTTCTAGCATAGCTTTGAGCTTTTGGTTTTCTAGCATTACTGCTCCAAATTTAGTGATGGAGATACCCTGATATTATAACCTTCGTTAGGCCGACCTTGGTCTGACGGGTGATTTGAAGTTGTGGCCATGTCGGTCACCCCCGCGCCTCCTTCATTTGGAATGGTAGGTCGCCCTCTGTATTTACCAGGTCAAGCCAGGCCCGAGCTTGCTCCCTCCTGCGACCAACTGTCGCGGGATGCTGCTCTGTATTGAAGTTTCTACCTGGTCAGTGATTGCTAGCAAGTTGATATTGGAAGCATAGCAAGTGTATACTCGCACGCCTTCTTCAGTGATCTTCATCGTTCTCCGCTTCTTCTGCCTCAGGCGTACAACAGGACCCAGGCGCTGGAAAACTGATATTCTAGGGATATTTCCATCCTTTTTGTGCTCTTCAGGCGTGTGAAATTCTGCCCCATCTCCGGGTTTGCTGTCTTCTTCTTTCTTGGTATACCCCCTTCCTTTTATATCCCTTTGCAGATGAACCGGTGGGGAGGGGTGCTCTCTTTAGTCCGAGACTCTGGGATGGCTCCCTTTGTCTTTCGTGGACCTTCCTTCTTCTGAAATTCTGCCACATGTCTGGGTCTTGCTTCATGACCCCTCCGCATTCTTTCGCCCTATAAGGGATTCCAGGGCCCTTATTTTCCGGAGCTCCTCAGCTTCTTCTTGGTGACCCACATTGTTTAAACCGAGATGGGTTTATATTTCTTCTCTTGTAACATTAGCTTGTGTTTTCCTAAAGCCAGATTTGTCAGGTTTAAAGTTTCGGGCCTCAGCTTTCGCCCATTGCTTTCTTATTTCTTTCACTTTAAAGCTCGGCTTATCCTGCCGCACTTTAGGCAGTATGCCGAATTTGTTCCTTACCGGAATGGTAGCACATGCCGTTCCGGTATCACCATGGTCTCACTGCCATCCAGCGGATTCGGAGCTCGCCAATGCGGACAGTCTTTCCAGAGCCTGAAATGCCACGGGTGTGGGCTTCTTGTCACACTTGTGCTTTCTAGTTTTCGTTGTTGGAGTGTTGGCGAAGTTGATAGCATAGGTAGTGAACATTTGCACCAAGTCAGCCTCCTGAGCTTGAGGCTCTCCTTTGTCTTGCTTGTTTTCTGAGCCTTGGTAGCAGTAGGTACGACGGCCGGTATCACGCCCAGGAAGTATGGAGATTCCACCACAGGGGAAAAAAACTCCAAATCTGGTGGGCGTTGTGAGGTAGCCGTTCGTATGTGGCCTGGACCACAAGTGGGCGAAGACCACGCCCGGAGTATGCGCCAGAGCCGCCATGCAAGAACCTGCACAGAAAAGGTATTATGTGAGTACATCTTATTGTTAGGGTATTGTCTGATGGAGAGATGAAGGGAAGGGAGGTCCCAGTGGAGTCGCCATCTTGTGAGAATTATTTTAAACACTTATAAAAGTTTTAATTTTTATCTTTGAAGTTTGATTTATTGGGGTTTTTTATTTATATGGACATGGTCTGCTTAGTTCATTGGCCTCCCCCACTAACCGCAGTTAGTGTAATTATATCAGCGCAAAAGACTGAACACCCTGATTAACCATCAGACAAACCCTTAGAAACAAGAGAATATGACTCACATTTGAATGAGATGAATTGCACATGAAAGAGAACATGGTTGCAAACATGCAATCTATTTTTTAGAATTTTGTTGATATTTATTTCATTTTTATTGATTTTAAATGTATTTCCCATTTTTTTGGTATTTAGAATATTAATTATTTATTTAAACATTTCGTTATTATTTATTTAAATTCGAATTACATGAATTAAGTTAATGTTTCATTATTTAATTGATTTAAATGTGAATAACTTAAGGTGGATTAAAATTGATGTGAAACATAACTTGTTGTGATTTTATGTTATGAAAATTAAAGAAATGTTTGAAAATATTCGTTAATGTTAGTCGAAAACTTAGTTGATTCTGATTAAGAAATTACGTAGTGCTACGTTTTAGATAAATGTGACGTCACGTGAAATAATTCATATAACACGCCGTGGATAATTAAAAATAGCCGATGGGCCCAATAAACCACACAAGTTAATTGTTGGTCAATAACCACAAAAATATCTTGATTAATTGTGTGACAGTACAAGTCCGGCCAATAAGGAGTATTAGGCCAATAAGAATTGGCCCAATGAGAGAAGAAGTCCATGGACCTTTTATGAACTTGAGAGAAAGAATCGTGCTTGCACGATGATCTTTAGGGTTGCCTTGCAGACCTTTTTTCAGACTGCCTTGCAGTCTTTTTTCCCGAAGCCTTGCTCTGGTTTTCGGCTCAGAAGAAAGCTCTCCCTCCCGGGCGCCCCAGGACTCTCTTTATAGTGGCTGGGCAAAAGACCCCGGCCGGAAGGGTGGTGCACTCCCCGGAGCTCTGCTCATCTTTTAGGGGGTTTTGCAAATTCCGCTCTGCATATTTGCGTTTTAGCCCCCATTTCTTTTCTTATTTCTTTTCTCCCTTTCCTCTTTCGGCCGAACCTTCCCGGGTTGGCTCTGTGCGAAACAGAGCAGGAGGGAGAGGGCGACGGCGCACCCCCCTCCCCTCTCCTTCCGGCGGCGGCTCCCTAGGAACAGCAGCAGCGGCGGCGGCGCGAGTAGTAGAGGGGCGAGCAGCAGCGGCGGTGGCGGGGTGGTCCACCTGCAGCGGCGGCGAAGGGAGGCCGGCGGCGGCCTTGAGCAGCAGCGGCGCGGGGCGAGCGGGGGGAGGCCGCGAGCGCAGCGGAGAAGGGAGGAGGCCACGGCGGCGGCTCTGGGCCCGGCTGCAGCAGTGGGCAAGGGACCTGCGCAGGGACCCCCCACCTCCTCTTCCTTTCTTGCTGGCCGCGGTTGAGGAGGAGAAGGGGTGGCCGGCTCCAAGGTACTCCCCTCCCCCTTCTCTATCTCCTCGTTTCTTCGTTTTTCCTCGTGGGAGGTCAGACCAAAAAATATGCACAACAGAGGTGTGCCTCTCTCCCGGTAATGTGAAAGGGCACGGGGGAGCTCGGGAAGCTTTCGGGAGCTTGGCGATCGCAACCTGGGAGCAGGGAGTGGATGCAAGAGAACTCCTGGGCTAGTGGATCCGGGGGGCTTTCGGAGCTCAGGTGCGGGGAGCTTTCTTCTTGGCCCTGCCCCTTTATTTATAAGGGTTTTTGGGGTGTTTGTTTCATCATTAGTTCGAACCTGTTTATCTCAGGTGTTCGAAATTAGTAAACCTCGAGGCTTTTCACGAGGCTTCTCGGTCATTTCGCGACCTCCCGGGGATTTTCGGTCGTATCTTAACCTCCGGAGCTTTCGGCCATGTCTCGACATGTACAAGGGTTCTTGCCGTTATCTGACAATCCCAAGACTTACAGCGGCCTACTGTAAGCCGGGCCCAGGAGAGCGCACGCCGTTTCATGGAATCAGTGTGGGTCCCGCTCCACCTGACTGTGCCAACGGAGTGAGCCAAGCCTCTCGATCATTTCTTGACCTTTCTGAGCGGCTCCGGGTATTTCATCATTAATTGACTTTTCCAGGTGCTTCTGCCGTTTCTTGGTCTGCTTGGACATCCTTGCCATTTCTTGGCTTACTCGGGACATCCTTGTCTTTTCCTGACTTCTTGGGACATCCCTGCCATTTCCTGGCTTTCTGGGACATTCCTGTCAGTTCCCGGCTTTCTCGGACATCCTTGCCATTTTCTGGCTTTCTGGGACATTCCTACCATTTCGTGACACTTTCCGAGGATACCCATGAGTCCGGCTTCAAGTCACACAGGAGGAACGCACGTCGCTTCTAGAGTGACGTGGGTTCCACTCCACCGGGTTGGACAAGAGGCACGGACTGTTGGGCTATCTTCGCCATTTTCTGCGTCGTAGGGACGTATCCGTAATTTTCCGGGCAACATGGTATTTCTACAATTTCCGGGACAGCAGGGGCGTATGTGCACCTTTATATTCCCCTGGGGGGCTTTGTGTAATTTTACACATACTTGAGCCCATGGATGGGGCATATGTGTAATTTACACATGCACAAACTTTTTCTCCCGGGGGCCTTGTGTAATTTTACACAAATTGGGGTCCACATGGGGGCTTCAATGAGGAACGAACATGTTCCCCCCCCAAAGGGGGGGACTTCTCCTTAGCCCTAGGAGAGTCTGCCCGTCGTCTGCCAGAGCGAGAGAGGAGAGCTCGGGAGAGCATCTCGCCAGTGCGGGAGAGCCGAGGTTCCGAGAGCTCGCGGGGGGGGGGGGGGGGGGGAGGGGTTTACGCGAGAGAGTTCTCGAGCACAGCCAAGTTTCTTCATGCCCCTCCCCCTGTATTTATAGGGGTTTGGAAGGGAGACAAGCGGAGGTGGATGGCACGGCGTGGGTGGCCCTTGGGCTAGCCAGGGCTGCCGGGCCAACCTGCGCTGGCCCAGCGCGAGTGGCCGTGCACTTGGCCTGGCGCGGGTGGCCTGCGCTGGCCCTTTGGGGGTCAGACTAAAAAAGATGTGACCCCAGTCCCTTGGCCATTTCCCAACGTTGTGAGGTTCGTTTTTGGGGCTGTTCTTCGCCCGTTTGTGGTCGTCCAGCATGCGTTCGTGGCCGTTCGACGTGCGTTCGTCCCCGTTTTCGGAGACCAAGGTCATTTGACCCGCCCAAACACACGCACGTCGTGCGCCCTCTTGGACGTACCTTCGAACGTTGACTGTCTGCCAGAGGGTATTTGTCCCACCTTAACAAACCTTTTAAACGCCACCTTTTAGATGCATAATCCGAATTACTTCGGACTAAAATGCGAACTCGAAACCCGTTTTATCCAGGTGTCGAGTGGGGGGGGGGGGAGTTTGGGTTTTATTCCCCGACTTCCGTAGCTTTCCGGGCGGATTTGCTATCCGGGGCTTGTTTAAATCTCGATATTTTTTCGAGTTCAACACACGCCATCTTTTAAATGAAGTTTAGAGCAAACTCTTTTTTTTTGCTTTAGAGATATGGGCTCTACTAGGGTGACTCTTCTTTTTTGTCACACGAAAGCGCTCGAAGAATTTTCTTTGCATATCTCCCAACCAACTATTGAATTGAGCTTCAGTCAGACATACCATTGAAAGGCTGGCCCTGTAAGGGATGTTGAAAAAATACCTCAAAAGGATGACTCTCAGTTGCTAGTTCTCCCATGATTCTCATGTAATGAGCTATGTGTTCATGAGGAGATCTGTCCCCATGAACTTTGAGAATTTGGCACCTTTTGGTGTTCTGTTGGGAGTTTTTTGAAGAGATGGTGTACAGGGTATGATACCCTATTAGTCAAGGTGGCGGACCCTTCACCATACTTAGCCATTTTCGCTTCAATTATTTGTTCATCATGGCCCTCTGGGAGACCACTCTTTCTTCCAATGAAGTATCACTTGGGGTGCATCATGCCTTTGTTCTGTTACATGCCCTCTTGATTTCCTCATGGCTTTGTTATAATTTCTGCACGGGGCATGCTTGGTAACATATTCCCCACCTGGGTGCCACTATAAGCATACTGGCTGGCTTGCTTGTTGAGGTTGCTGAGACTACAGACGCTGTTTGACAGCTGTGGAGGGCCCTGTAGTGGTGGTGATGGTTGTGGTGGCGCACCATTCCCAATTGTTGTATAATAGGGTGTTTGGGAACAATTTTTAAAAAGTTATTTCTATCTAAAAATTTATGTTAAGTTCTCTTTCAATTTTAAATTTAAAATTATGAGAATGTGATGTTATGTGTTTTGTAAAAATAATAAAAATTTTAAAAATTATATAATGTGTTTGGGGCTCGGCGGGGCAGGGGGGGCGGAGTTGCCGAGGCGGGGCAGGGGGAGGGGGGGGATGGGGGAGGGGGCGCAGGGGGGCGGGGAGGGGATGGGGGGGAGGGCACCGGGTGGGGGGTTGGGTGTTTGCAGGCCTATGGGGGGATTGGGAGGGCACAAGAGTGGGGGGGAGGGTGCTGCAGGTTGGGGGGTGGGGTGGGGAGGGCACAGGGTGGGGAGGGTGAGATGGCGGGGGGAGGTGCTGGGTGGGGGGTTTGCAGGGGGGATGGGGGGGATGGGTGCTGGGTGGGGTGTGGTTGCGCAGGGGGCAGGGAGGGTGAGATGGCGGGGGGGGGTGGGTGGGGGGTGGGGGGGTTTGCAGGGGGGATGGGGGGGAGGGTGCTGGGTGGGGTGTGGTTCGCAGGGGGCAGGAGGGGATGGGGAGGGTGCAGGGGGTGGGGGGGTGAGATGGGAGGCCGCAGGGGTGGGGGGCAGGGGGGGGGGGATGGGGGGGGGGAGGGAGGGGAGTGAGGGGGTGGGGTGGTGGGGGGGGGGGGTGGGGGGGGGGGGGGTAGGGTGGGGGGGGGAGGGTGGGGATGGGGGACGCAGGGGGTGGGGGGTGCTGGTTGGGGGGGTGGTTGTGAGAGAGTAGTGTGTTTTAAAAAAAAAAACAGGTTCATCCTTGTTTTTATTTTAAGAGAGATTACATTAGGTAAAGTTGTTCTTTAAAATAAAAAATTGTTTACCAAACATGTCATTGTGTTTGGTCTCTTTCTTTTTAAATTAAGAGAGAAAATTGAAAAAAAAAGTGTAACCAAACCCCTATAAGCTTTCTAGCATGGCCTTTAGTTTCTAATTTTCTTGCATTACCATTTCTAGAGTTGGTGATGAGGTTGACCCCACGTGTACCCCTTCAGGGACTTGTCTTTGTTCCGACAGTATTGTAGGATTGGAGGTGCCAGCAATATCTGTAACTACCATATCACATCAGGAGGTAGGGAATAGGGCGGTACAGAATATAGTCCAAACCGAAAAATCGAACCGAACCGACCGGTTCGGTTCGGTTTCATAGGCTGGGCATGTTCGTGTTCGGTTTCAGGCTGGGAAACGAAATGAACGAATAGCTATATATAATTATATAAATAATAGAAATATACAAAAAAAGGGTAGCGCAACGGAGGGCAGCGTCGCGCGCCCTCCGCGCGCGTGGTGGTCGTGAGTTCGATACTCGCGACATCACAAATGCCCCTTTTTACATGGTTTTTGCTGGTCATTGCCAGAAATGCCAGAATAAATACCCAAAAATGCCAGAATTCGGTTCGAACCGACCGGTTCGGTTCGGTTCGGTTCAAACAATGACTTCGATTCGGTTCGATTTTCCCAAAAATGAAGAAAACCGAACCGAACCGAACCGAACCGACCGAAACACCCCTAGTAGGGAATCTACCTCGCTATTGATTCTTTCCAGTAAAGCATGTGCCTGAGCCTATTCGTTATTCCATGCCGGTCTCCAACCTTTAAATTTCATTATGTCGTCCGTTGAGGGCAATTGTTGATATTGGAAGCATAGCAAATATGCACTCGCATACCTTCCTCGGTGATTTGCACTGTTTTTATTTTCTTCTGCCTAGGGCGTATAGTGGCACCCAGGCGTTGGAAAACTGATCTTTTAGGGATTTCAACCCTCTGTGTATTCTTCAGTCTTAAAATTTTGCCTAGTCTCCGGGCTGGCTTGTCTTCTCTCTTGATATACCCCTTTCCTTTTATATCCTCTTTGCAAATCAATAAGCAAAGGAGGGGTGCATTCTTTGGTCGGAGACTCTTGGAAGGCTCTCTTTGTCTCTCTGGGACCCTTCTTCTTCTGAAAGTTTGCCACTTTGCTAGATCTTGTTTTATAACGTTTTTTGCATTCTTTCGCCCTACTAGTGATTCTAGGGCCCTAGTCCTCGAGTTCTTAGGCTTCTTCTTTGGTGACCCAGACCCGTTGACACAAGGCGAGTTGTAGTTCCTCATCTTTTTCAACATTGGCTTTATATTTCTTGAGGCTAATTTTGTCAAACTTGTTGTTCTTAGTTTCAACTTCGTGCATTGCTTCTTCACATTCTTCACTTTAAGTTTGGCTTGTCCTGTCGCATTTAAGGAGTATGCTGAATCTGTTCTTCACTGATACAGTTGTACATGCCGCTCGGTAGCATCAGGATCTCACTCTCATCCAGAGTGTTGGTGAAGTTGATAGCATAAGATGTGAACATTATAGTTCGTTGCCTCATGAAACTTGAGGCTCTTCTTTTTGCTTGCTTCGCTTGTTGGGTCTTGGGAGCAACTAGGTTGAGTCTTAGCAACAGTAGGTGTGCACAGGTGGTATCACACAGAAAATATGGAGACTCCACCACTAGAGGGAAGTCTCCAAACCTGGTTGGCGTAGTTAGCTAGCCATTCCTTATGTGGTTCTGGACCAAAAGTGGGTCGAAGAATACACCCGGAGTGTGGGCTGCAACAACCATCGCAGAACTGTTGACCTGCATGAAACAATTATAATGTGAGTACATCTTATTGTTAGGGTGTTGTCTGATGGAGAGATGAAAGAAAGGGAGGTCCCCAATGGAGTCGCTATCTCTGTGAGAACTATTTTTTAACAAAGATATCATTTGACCTCCCCCACTAACTTTAGTTAGTGTTAATTAGATTAGCAACAAAGACTGAACACCTTCATTAAACATCAGACACCCCCTTGAAATAGAAGAGTATGACTCACAATTAAATGAAACACATTGCAAAATGCAGAAAAAGAAAATAAAATGAGAAACATGCATGCATTTTTTGGAATTTTTGTGATTTATTTCACTTTTATCACTTTTTATTTTATTTATTTTTAAATGACTTGTTTATTTATTAATTATTTTCGTATTTTTTATAAATTAATATCATGTGAATTAAATTAATGTTTTCACTATTTATTGATTTTAAAGAGAGATTAAACCTAGGGTGGATAAAAAATGATATGAAACATGACTTGTTTGCTATTTTTAAGTTATGGTAAATTAAAATAACAATGTTTGTGAAATATTTTATTAAAGTTGTCAGAAAATTGGTTAATTTTAATTAAGAAATTAATTGGTAAAAAGCATGAACTAAACATTACACTACATGCAATTTGAATATCGGAACATAATTAATCATGACAAACTTGGCCCATTAACATGTTGAGGAGGTGAACACATGAGAAAATTTGTCAAATAGTGGCCCAATAAGCACGTTAGGCCCAATAAGCTTTAGACATGATCATTTATCAAAGTCATGACATGAAGTACACCATATTTGGCCATTAAACAAGTCCGGCCCAATAAGGAAAGCCCAAGGAATTTTTTTAAAGACTTGAGAAAATTCGTATTGTTGCCTTGCACAATATTTCCTTAGGACTGTCTTGCAGACCTTTCTCCTTGGACTGCCTTACAGTCTAGAAGTCTTGTTTCTTGGAGTTAGTCAAAAAATCCACCCCTTCAGCTTGGGGCGCCCCCTTGCTTTTATAGGGAGTGGGAGAGAGATCCCGTCCGGCAATAACGCCGTCCGGCCATTTGTATTTTGCATATTTTCCCTTGTTTTTTACTTTTTTTCTCCCTCTTCTTTTCAATTGTCTGTTCATGCCCTTGGAGCCACAAGAGAGAGTGAGACGGGAGGGAGAAGGAGACCGCAGAGAGAGAGAGAGAGCCGCGGCCTGCTCTCTTCCCCTCTCTCTGCTCAGCCCGCACCAAGGGGAGGCGGAGGAGGTGACGCCAGCGGCCTTAGCTAGAGGGAGTGGTGGCAGCGACTAAGAAAGCCACCAGCGCGGCGGCAGAGGAAGCAGGGGAGGCCCCTTGCAGCGGCGGCAAGGCCCACGGGAGAAGCTCCTGCGCCGGCGGCAGGGGAGGCTTCTGCGGTGGCTGAAAGGCCAGCAGGGGGAGACCCCTCTAGCGGCGGCGGCAGGACCAACAGGGGAAGCCCCTGCTTCGACGACTTCCAATCACCCAGCTGCAACAGCAGTGGCGGGTCTCCTAGTGGGGGGCAACGGTATAGCCCCTAAAGGGCCCAGGAGGTACTCCCCCCCCCCCACCCCCCCCACCCCCCCCCCCCCCACCCCACCCCCCCCCCCCCCCCCCCCCCCCCCCCCCCCCCCCCCCCCCCCCCCCCCCCCCCCCCACCCCCCACCCTTTTTTTCTCTCTTCTTTTTCTGTCCTTACGCAGGTAGAGAGATGGAAAAACAATCGGCATCTATTTATTTTCAATTTCCAGAAGCATGGTGCAACCATATTTCTGTTCTCAAATTCCTGAACCCTCTCCCAGTGGTCATAGCTTTGGCCTAAGGTGCATATTACTGCTGGCATGTTGTCTGGTGTCTATTTTGATTTTGATTGTCTAGTGTATGTACTGCTAATCTGGTTCAACACTCTTCCATGGGGATGCCCAATCTCTTCCTCCCTCCTCTTACACTCAGAAGTATCTTCGCCTCAGAGTCCCATCAGCTCCTTAGAAAAGCCAGCTACTACTTTGAGGATATAATGGCCTTGATAGTGTCCTGGCAATCTTCATCTTCTGGCTTACCAATAATTCCTCCTTCCTCTCCCTTTTCTGCTTCCTGTAACATCTCCAGGAAGGTTAAAATTCACAATGCATTTTCTCTATTCATCTTATTGTTGATAGCATATTGGGGTATGGACATATTTTTTAGAATGACAGTTGTGACTTTCTCTTTGCTTTAAAAAATTAAAAGAGAAAATGGATGTGGTGCTTTTCCCTTTTCCATCCATTTTCTGTACTCATTCCTCCTTCCCTAGGTTATTCTCATCTTGTTCAATGCAAATGGTCTGTCTCACCTTGAAAGGCTGGCTACATGTCCATGAATGATGGGTTTACATGAATGAACACGATTTGGGTACCTTAAAATTTTGAAATAGATGAAGGGGATAGGTGATGCAGGAGCATCGCGAATCAGTGGCGAGTATTTGGGCCCACATGTTGTTTTTGGGTGTCTTTGGGCCAACAAGAATATGTAATTTTTATTTTGAGCCCAATAGTGTATGTTTAAACTGTTAAGAGTCTTATATATTTTCTTATATATTTTCCTATTTGGGTATTTAGTTGTTTGAGCCCATGTGCCTATAGGAGTGGGCAGCTTTTGGGAGCCCTTAGGTTACCCTTTATAAAGGGGTATTTTGTTTTTGGTGAATGTGAGGAGGGCCACTCCTCTTTACATACACATGTAACCTCCACCTTTGGGACCATGAATGCACAAAAAAAAAATGGAAAACTTGCTGCACAAGGTGCCTTGTGGTGAGGGGCGAGTCCTATTCATGTTCTTCCTCCCACTCCTTTCATCCCTTCGTCTGAGCTCTGATTCCCCCGGTGTCACATCAAATTGGTAGCACAGCCAGTGTAGGGGCCTCATTCGTGCTCCGATTCACGTGTTGTTTGCACCATTTACTTCTTTGCAGCAAGGCCAACTTGTACAGTATGTCGACATCACCAATGTGCATCATTTTACATGCCACAGCTATAAACATCCGGTGAACATCAATGGGCATACCCGGCGATGGCCACCGACTACTCAAGCCCGCGGTTGAGGTTGTCAGAAGATCCAAGTTGGATTGACTTCAAAAATGATCTTTGCAACTTACGGAATATGTTGGCTGCTACACTGCAAAAGGTTTATGAGGTCGACCTGGCTTTGGTTGTCGAGCATGAAGAACAGGAGCGAGAAGTGATCTATAAGGCCGACCAGACATTTGTCGATGAGTATGCAGTAGAGATTGGAGCATGGTCTGAGTTGCAGAACTTTTAGGATGGCCAGGTGACACCACAGAGTACACTACCAGAGACGTATCCTATCTTCAGATGGTCGTGTTTGCGTCGAGTCTGAGATATATGATATTGATTGTTTGGATGATCCAGACGACTTTGATTTGATTAGGTTGGTTGATTGGGTTCACTTCCTATGCTATCTCCAGTGATAGCACTAAGCCAGTGTTACTTTGATGCGCTGCCTCTTAGTCACACTTTGGATGATTTGTCACTTCAAAATTCAGGCTCAAGTTTCCCCAAATTTGGGGGATTGATGCAGAAGCATCGCAAATCAGTGGCGAGTATTTGGGCCCACATGTTGTTTTTGGGCTTTTGGGTGTCTTTGGGCCAACAAGAATATGTAATTTTTATTTTTATTTTGGGCCCAGTAGTGTATGCTTAGGGTGTTAAGAGTCTTATACATTCTTAATATCTTATATATTTTGCTATTTGGGTCTTTAGTTGTTTGGGCCCATGGGCCTATAGGAGTTGGGCCACTTTTGGGAGCCCTTAGGTTACCCCTTTATAAAGGGGCATTTGGTCTTTGGTGTATGTGAGGAGGGCCACTCCTCTTTAAATGCACATGTAACCTCCACTTTTGGGGCAATGAATGCACAAAAAAAATGGAAAGCTTGCTGCGCAAGGAGCCTTGTGGTGAGGGGTGTCCCCTGTTCATCTTCTTCCTCCCCCTCCTAATTCCCTCCCTTCGTCTGAGCTCTGATTTGCCCGGTCCCACATCAACAAGCTAGATCGGAATTTTAGTTAAAAGAGGAATCCAAAAGCATTAAGATAACTTCTCCTCTGGATGTGAGGAATCTTTTTCTGTATGTTGATGCATGAATTAGTCAACTGTCATATGAAACAAGACAAGTCTGGCAAAAGTAACTCTTAGGACATTAAAGCAGCTGTATTTTAAATAGAAAGGGAGAAACTCCTTAGACCTAATGATTTTTTTGCATTATCCCTCAGGCCTTCTGGGGGATGCTCAAGCATGGTCTAGCGAACATGCTAATTTACACTGTTATACACAAAAAGTACATTACCTGTGGGAGGTGCATGTACGGAAGGATCTCAGCAGTTAAAGCATTAGTTCAGTAAACCTGATCTAGTTTACATGTAATATTAACTCTATGATGTCCTCTAATAAATAACCTCATTGGTGACTGCACGTCTCCTAATTCCTTGCTTTATTGCCCAAGCAGTACGGTAAAAGGCTGCTAACTTGCTCACCTCTGATTGTCTTCTCTGGCCATGGGACTAATCAGTTAAAACACTACACATTTTCTTCATTGACCACTCTCAAGGAGGTCAATATTCCTAAGGAAACTAGTGTTATAATAATATTTGGTCCTCCTAACACACTGTACCTCAGATTCACTCTGAAGATTCCCCCCATTGGCTGGCTTGTGAGAAAATAGCGAAGAAAGATCGTTCTGTTGATACATAATTTTCTGGGTTTCAGCTCTTTCCTTCAGATTTCTTCTTCTCCAAGTTGGCTGTTATCTCCTTCAATATTCTCACCTTGTAATAGCATTTAAGATTTCAGCTTTTATAATGCTAAGAACTCACAAATGTTTATTCTGGAAGCATGAATCAGACTGATATGCAATATGGCTTCTAATATCTTGCACATGCTTTTGGGGTGTAATCTTGCTGACATAGATGTCATTGGTTCTCCTCTTTCTTAATAACAATGGAGTACGAGGCATACATTTCCTTGTCACCTTGTGGAAAATTGTTAGGTTGTATTAAGTCCTGCAAGTGCCTCTAGTTGGATATGAATGTGTCTCTATGTCCAATTTCAATCTATACTGATCAATCATAAGGCTGTCTTTCATCAAATTGTGAAGGACTATGATTAAGTGAATCATTTACTTTGATCTTCGTTCTTTCTAGTTGCAAATGTTTTGGCCAGAATGTGTCGAATAGATGAAAAGGGAGGGAAAGATTTTAGGGACCATGAAGTGACAAATCTGACAGGCAAAAGTTCCATCTTCGATATATTCCTCTGATGATCACATATATTACTTTGAAAAACTTAGTACAAGTAGTATCTATAGCTTGGAAAGACCTGACATGACATGATATCGAATTGTTATGGTTTAAGTAAAATTGTTGTGGTTTGGATTAGCCAGGAGAATAATTCATCATTGAACTGGTGAAATGAAGTATACTGCATCCTATAAGAAACCATGGTGCCTGTGAGCCTGAGTTTTTTTTGTGATAGCATCATGGATCACAATTTCCACTAATTAAATAATCAAACACATTCATATGTTTTAGGTAACTTATGACATGGTGTAATATACATTCCCTCATTTAGATGTAGATGATGTTTTAAGGCGCTTGTTGCATGGTACAGGATACCTGTAAGGAATTATAAATGTTTAATGTTCTCTGAAACACTTACTGTTGCAACCTCCTACTTAGGGTTTAGGGTTTAGGGGATTGGATAAAGCTTTGTGATGATGATCATTGTTTGTTGCAATATGACAGATGGAATTATGGTATTTGCATATTTAGATTTGTTTTGCGTTTAGAGTATTGGAATTATTTGTAATTCTATTGTTTGGTCTGCTAAATCTTCTGCCATTCCAGTTTATTAAATCATCTGAACAAAAAGATTTTGGTGTTCTAGAATTCTGTTTGAAATGCCTTTTCTCTCTGTGCAGATGTTCTAGTTTGAAAGTCCTTGGTTTGCCTATATTCAGTTGGGATGAGGATAGATCCATTATTGAGAATGCTTGTAAATGGAAGAATTTAGAATGTCTGTACATGAGAGATAAGCCAGATCCTTTCATCGAATGTATTGAAGAGATTAGTGTCCATTGCAAGAATTTGGTTGGGCTGCAGGTATGCGGGGTGTTTTCTGACGAGGAGTCGGCCGCCATTGCAGCCTTTCTTCCAAATCTGAAGTACCTGTGCCTAATGGGTTCACGTGTTAGCAAGGATGGGCTAATCGCAGTGTTGAAAGTTGCAGAGAGCTTGAGGAGCTTCACGTTGAGGAGTGTGTAGATCTAGAAGTTGATGACGAGATATTGAAGAATGCTTCTCACATCAAGAACTTCAAGTTTGATGATGATTTGAGCCTTGACTCACCAAATTTTTCTAGCGAGACTGATGAGAACTACGGTGGTTCCACTGGTGTGGCCCCAATAACGATATTAGATTTCATCCTCTGACCTATTATCTTTCTGATGATGAGATCCTTTAGCCTGTAAATACAACCCGGCCCTCAAATGGTCCTGGTATCTTTTGTCCAGCGTACTGAGTAGAGTACTAATAGTTATGGCTCCACCTGAACACTGTTTGTCATGCAACTTTGAGTACAATAAATTGTTATGGCTGGAATTCCTGCGCATCATCTATGGAAACATGCACAGCTCTCCACCTGGAACCAATCTGCCGTCAAGAAATTTTCCAGTGGATTTCTTTCTAGTGACATAACAACTTCTTCTGTTGATTGCAAAATGTGGAGCAACATCATGAGCTGGAAAGATGGGATATGTGTTTTTGGCTTCCTGCCTAACGCAATTATGATTTGGGAACCTTGGTGGGCAGGAAAGCACTTCCGGCTGTGTTTCCATTCTAATATGATTTGTTTGAAGACATTTGTGAAATTTCTGATTATTCGTTTCGACTTGTATAGGTGTTCAATGCCAATGGTATGCCTCTCTCTCTCTCTCTCTCTCTCTCTCTCTCTCTCTCGTTTGAAGACATTTGGGAAATTTCTGATTATTCGTTTCGACTTGTATAGGTGTTCAATGCCAATGGTATGCCTTCTCTCTCTCTCTCTCTCTCATCTCTCCTCAGCCTCCTCTCTCTCTCTCTCTCTCTTTGGCATAATATGCTGTCAAAAGAGCTTCTCTTCGTAAGGTTTTTTTTTCTGTAGAAAAAGGTATTTTATATGGGTGAAAAGGGTAATGCTGCATCTCAATGGATGCTACCTGTAGCTGCAAGGGCATTTTGACATATTGATATAATCAGGCTATCAAACTAACAAATAATTCCATAAGTAAATGTTTTGGGAGGTTATGCGTGCAGAGAATACCTTCTAATACATGTAATAACCTCCAATTATTTACATCTGCTGAAATACATGAACCATTGCATTGGCATTCGGTTCAAAGTAAAAGAGAGAAATGCATAACAAAGACAGTATGTGGAAATCGTTCCAAAACTTGGTCCATTACTACAAAAGGATTAAATTTCCAATATGATGGAATATCTTTCTTGAAAAAAAGTTTAAAAAAAAAATAGAGACTTTATAAGATTACTATTTTTTTGGAGGGGGGGGGGGTGAAGATTGGAAAATTGTCTCAAGACATGCCCATATCTAACTTAAACATTTTTTTCTTTTTATTTTCTGTCCCTCTCACTATGTTCAGATCACTCTTTTTATGTCGTCAACACCTAAATGCAGTGTGCCTCGACGGTAGTTCTGTGATGGGGCTATCTCGATGCACATCGATGGTCAGGGCTCGAGCCTTGTTTGGCACACTTCGACGTATTTAAGGGATTTTTCAGGGTGAAATAATAGATGGTTGGCGCACTCTCGCGAGGGTTTTTAGGCGAAAATTTTGCGCATGGGGCTTTGGGTTGGATGAGAAGGGTCCTGAGTCTCGAATTTGGGGCATGGAAGGGATTGACTTTTCATCTGACATTGGATTTAAGTTTTAGTGGATAGATTTCCATTTAGAAGGCAATTGGTCAAAATGTGGCTTTATGACATGTGGGGAGTCGCAAACTTCAATGCAAAAACTTAAAAATAAAGATATCACCTACAATGTCAAACAAGCTAGATCATTAACTAGAGCTTACACTTCAGACATGTTTCAAATTTCGATTTCCTAAACTTTGTGGGTACAATGCCAGACAATCCAAGAACCAGTAGGTAACTTATCTACAATTTCTAGGCTACTGCTTGTAAAGATAGACAGATGCTGAATAAAACATTTAGAGCTACTAATAGACTTTATTTGTATTAAAAACAAATATAAATTATGCATAATGGAAAGGAGAGTTTTAGGATAGCACTCTTTTATACGACATCTTTTGAATTAATGTAATCACATCACTCGATCTGAAACTAGACGGGGTTATAAAGTAACTTAATTTAGGTGGTGCTTCTAAATTTGATAATATCAAACTTAAAATTTCGGCTTAGGTGTCCGGTTTTAAATCAAATGACTGAAGTCAGAATAGAGAAAATTGTATGAAAACAAATTGTAGCAGCAGAGTATATATCACTCTAATGGAAATGCTGCACAGAAGCCTCTTGACTACAGTTTGATAGGTCACATTTAATCACAAATTTCACCTTATAGAGCCTCGCATCTATCTTTTTGTTCCATAAATCTCTTTATATCATTTATTCTAAACATGTCACGGACAGTCATATTAAAGAGAAAAAAATTAGTACACTTGAGTTTTACACTTTATACTTTGCACTTGTACTTTTTCTTTTCATTGGCTAACGAAAAAAAGACACAATACACTTATCTAATGAGAAGTAAGAAGTACAAGTACAAAGTACAAAATTCAAGTGCATTAAACTTTTCTCTATAAAAAATCCTTCATTCTTACATACAATAGAACAACCCTATTATTTAAAGTCATCCCTCGTAGGGCAAGTGACTACAATATTGGACCCTATCTTTGGGT
This sequence comes from Colocasia esculenta, assembly GCA_014218235.1. NCBI lineage: Eukaryota > Viridiplantae > Streptophyta > Magnoliopsida > Alismatales > Araceae > Colocasia > Colocasia esculenta. Next base: position 123,123,217 of record CM024763.1, on the reverse strand, counting down.
TTAGCCTATTCTTATCTTTCACGATGGCATTGCCTATTGATGCGGACAACCCAACATCTATACGAAAACCAACCACAATCTATAAATTGTAAGACTATTCTTGCAACAAATTTGATGTAGAATATAAGAAAATAATCTTATTTCAGACATTATACTGGGCCAGAAACTGGGTTGTAAGTGAAATGTAAAAAGTATGGGTCTTTGGATTAACGTGGAATAGTTCTGTCAATGGATATTCACTTCCAACTTTTCAATCTACTCTCAACATTTGTTAATGGATGTGAAAACAGTCATGTCCCCATCTACTTTTTTGTTTTCATTTTTTATAAAGTTTAACTTATTTTTAAACTACGTAAATTAAATTCTTGTTTTTTAATAGTGGAAAACTCCAGACCAAATTTTTTGGCTCCTCCTCTACCTGCAAGTAAAATCTAGTTCATTTGCCTCTTTCCTCATACCAATTATTACACCCATCATTGTCAAAGGCATCCCTTTTGCTACCACTCTTAATGCCACCCACACCCACTATTAGATTACAACTGATGTTATTATTTTATTTTATTTTCTATTTCTATTCTCGTTTTCAATTTTGTTATAGGAAATAGATGCGAAAAATATCATTTTTGTTTCTGACTCCGATCTCAATTGACAATCCTAATTATACATAAATTAATTATATGGTTTTGATTATAAATAGAACTTCGTTGCTGGTCTCCCTAGTACTTGTGCCAACTGGTGACAATCATGAGAACATCACACTGTGTAAGTTATTTAGTATTCAATGTTCAAGATGAAAAAAAATTCCCCGAGGACAAAAATAGTTCAGTTGCAATATCCAGCATGTAGTTAGGTAGAAGACTTTAGTTAGCTAGAGAGAGAGAGAATTATCTCTTTCCCCATATAGCAAGTTATGATGAGATCTTCAGTTCCAAGTTTATACACCCTTCAAAGTAGTGGTTGTGAGTAGGGTGGCCTCTGCTGCCTTTCTTTCTCTTGGCATCCATATCTGCATCTATGTGAAACTGCCAAATTGCCTCTTGCTTTCTTGTCTTCTCCAACCCACTGTACATGTGGTAAGGATATGTCGACAAAGTTAGCTTGCAGCTAATGTCCTCATCTGCTATTTCGCTTCCACGCAGAAGATTCATTTCACTTCCCTGCACAAAGACACTGGTGAAAATAAGAGCTTGTGGGACTTCCTAAGACATGAAAATCTTGTTCTATTTGCATGCATCTAATGGGGTAATATATCTAAGACCAGTTTCTTACCTGACTTTGGTTGAAACTTGCGTTGTCCTTGAAGAACTGCGTATCAAACTTCAGAGCATTTGGTTCTGATTCTATTGATGACTCCTCCAAAGATGTCCTGGAAGTGTCAAATTAATTCCACATCTTAATCTTGCGTTCTTGGGAACCTTATAATTGAAAGCTACTTTCATATATATATCCTGATGTTAAATGTCGATTACCGTGTATATATTCTAACCCATCAGAATGTAAACATGATATATATTCACTTAAAAGTGTTATCTCTAAGGATGCGTCTGATAATCGAATAGTAAGGATTTATCTGCTGGATAAATTTTAAACTAGTTTGATTACTCGTGATATAGCATATCCCCCTTATCTGCAGAGATGAACTTTTGATAGCCCATCCTATTGCATCTGTAGTCATGACTATCATAAACTATCCCATCTGTAATTAAGAGGGAGGCGGCCAAGAAATCTAGATTTTCCTATCCACGTTTATCCTATTAATTTACCAATAATGAGATATTCAAGAAGTGGCCTAGTGGTTAGCTAGGTACACCAGGATGAGGTCTCAAGTATCAACCCCCACTAAGGATAGTACTATTTATAAAGAATTATGTAAGCATAATGTGATAAGCTAGTTTTCCAAACAAAAATATCACCAAAAATGAGGCCTAAACATTTATCGCAAGAGAAACATTTGGTGCACATCATTTAGAGGTGATGTGAGTGTATATCATTATATGATTGAGTGTCCAATCATATTGATGTGATGAGTACTTATAATTACAAAAAAATATGTGTGCATATATCTTTTTGTGAGGGTGTGCACCAAATTTTTCTCTTATTGCAAAATATGACCAGAGTATGCGTGGAGTTTTGGGTGATTGCAGCCGGTCGCAGAAAAGGGGGGGAAAAAAAATTTCTACTCTAGTGAATTATCGATCGATTGGTTCATTTCTAGCTTTTCTTTTATCTGAGTCATAGAAAAGGTGATCTGAGCGTGCAATACCTTGGATAGGAACAGTATACAGTACGTTCATCTCTAAGAAAACGTGATCTGATATTTCTTTATTTAACAGTGGCAAAACAAGAAACAATTCCTAGTTTAAATGGAACAGTAGCAAACCATTGAATAATGCATACCAAGGGAATGAGCCATTGCTTGAGTTGGCAGATGAGTGGACACGTGATCCAGTAGTATTAGGGTCATCTGGATCCAACATTTTCCTTGTATGAACTCTCTCGGTGGATAAAAAAGGATGAGCAGTAGTGATCTGATTGCTCATGTTTCTGTACATCTGAAGACATATAGAAAGGCAAATATCATGAGTTAGTTTGAACTTACTGGGAGGGCATATTATGTGCTTTTCATATTGACAGCACAGCGTTTTAGGTAAGAATATGTTTTCTCCACCGTGAGCTCCTTTACTAAAAAAGACCATATATGATGCCGTCGGACGTCTTTCTAACACGTATACGTTTCTCCAAGTTAGAGATTTATTCCTTCTGCAAATAATTTTAAAGATGCTGTGACGGGGAAATATATACCTGCAGATGGCTTTTGATATGTGATATGCTCACAGCCTTCGCGCCCATTAGCTGCAGAATTCGCTTTGGTGTTGCTTCTGCGATCAAAATTTAGGATATTAATACAATAGAAATAGGAAGAAGACCGATTGATAAGCACATACAATAACAAGGGAGATCATGTCGCACTACTTCGTATGTCCTCTTAATATCCCTCGTTATAAGTTTGATTCACACAGGGAGATCTATGCAGGTGCAAGAGTAAGAAAGTTTATCATAACTAAAAGGCCCTCAAAAATAATCTCCTACTTACTAAATTCGTTGGGGTTTGGCAACATGAAGAGCCTACATCTCCAGGTTTTGGTAGGAGCATAATGGAATGGCACGCCCTCCTCCTTTAGCTAGACATACACAAATCCTTTAAGCAACGGACATGGGTTTCCTAGAGAACCCAGCTAAGTGAAATTATGATCAGGGTGGAGATCAGATCAGAGAGAGAGACAGAGAGATCCTTCTCTAGACATAGCTGGTTACAGAGAGAAACAGGCGCGCGCAGAGTCTAGAGAGAGAGAGAGAGAGAGATGATGAGTTCTCATACTGTCATGGCCGCCGAGGCTGCGGACAGCATCGACGAAGCGAGCATGGAGCTCCTCCGTCCACCGCATGCGAGGGGCGTCCGACCGGTTGTACGTCCTCACTCCTCTTCTCTGCGGGTCTCTCCTCATCATTCCCCCGTACGTGTCTGTGTGTGTTCCTCAGACGTACACAGCAGCTGCAGGATTAATACACGGATGATGCCCCCAAGGAGATGCAAACTGGGTTGCCCTTCCTCCAGTGTTCCAGGATGTGCAAACCAATGAAGCTAATCTGGCTTTGTATTATATGTCGCGTCTTCCATATGAACATGGTGGGAGGGACGGCTTGCTTTCTTGACCTCGTCGGGTCAATATATCCTCCGTCTGCCCTCCAAAAGGCGATGCAGAGCCCCCTTAAGAGACAGTACTGATTGAAAAGTTGGCTTCTCCTTCCTTGCTAAATAGTACTCTATCACAAAGTTAATTAGGTGCATTCATGGCACTGTTAGGCAAACCTTTAGACAAACTCGCTCGAACTCGGGCTCCAACTGTGCATGAAACAGTTCAATATAGTTTACAAAGTTAGACCTAATTAAGTTTGATCTTATCTTACTTGATAACTTGTTGCTTGCTAATACGTCCGGCCCCTGGATTAAATGCTCACTTGGGGTTCTAGAAACGATTGATGAGACATGCAACAAGATTGTACCTTTTTGTCAAATCGTTTGTCAACAATGAATGAAAGTGGTGGCTGTTCTCAGTAGACATATATGGCATATTAATATTTCCATTAATCAATTGTCTGGTGCCCATAAGTTTCACATGCATTCCTTTCACCAGCGCAAGAGGGAGATGTCATTTCTAAGAACATTGCAGAAGCTGGGACCACGGCCTTGTGGAAGACCATGAACCAGTCAGAGATGGAAGGACAAAGCCATCAGTTTCCTAGCTGGTAGTGGTCCAAATTAATGCTGTTCTATCAGGGCGCGGAGACGTCATGAAACAAGAAACATAAAAGCGCTAGCTCTGTTGATGTGTTATACCTGCAGACAACTCACAAGTGGTCAAACAATCCATTGTTTATTGTGTATTCCCCGGAAGTCTTATTGCTGGCCATCCAATTGCGATGCCTGCAACCACACGCTTCGGCCGGCGCCAGAAACGAGGCATGGAATGTTGAAGAAATTCCCCGGTATAAGCTTGGCCGTCAGAATCCAAGCTCCAGGTCAAGGGACCCAACACGTACGCATCTGTCATCACTAATAAAATCATGTGTTCATCGACATGAGAGAGAGAGAGAGAGAGAGAGAGAGAGTGTCAAGGACAGGAGCAAAATCCTGGTTGAGATTTCTCTCTACACGTAGACAGCTTCCCTCCCTCTCAACGTCGACAGAGACACAAACTGTGATGATTTATTCCTCTCGGGTCCATTTCATACCTGGTCAAGTTCGCCCTTACTTCTCCTTCTACTTCTACTGGAGTGTAAAAACTATATATGCATTCTACCGCATAGCGAAAGGGAACGATCTAGCTTATGCTTCTTGTTTGTTGTCTTCCTTTGTTTTCTGCTCACACCTGATCATGCAGCCAACAATGATTACTTCACAGGGCCGGGGTTGCTATTGCCAATATTACTGCCCAATGCGCTCCTAAGAGCTAGCTAGCACCTTTTCCCTGTCTTGCTCAAGTTGGATTCTTAGGGAGGTGACAAGTTGTAGTCAAGGCTTTTGGAGGGTGCACAGAAAGGGCAGGCAAACCTTCCTTTCCCCCGCCATCACCTTCACGTCAATAGTAGGCGGTGCCGACTTTTGGACTCAATCCATGCAGGTGCCGTGCTCCACACAACTCAGCTTGTTGAAGCTAGGGGATTCTCTTTCTACCTTTGTACGGCCAAAGCAAGGATCGAATGAGAGGCTATCAACTATAATGGAAAGAGCTTCGTGTGCATGACCTAACATTGTGGATACTGCCCTTTATGGAAAGGAAATTGGATTAGACACAAAACTACTAATTTTAACATACCAATTAGAATGCACCACAATCCCTTCTTTCATAAAGTGTTTTTGACTTACCTCTTGATAAGTTAAATGATGATGTGGCACAATTTTATTGATTATGTCATTTAAATGTGTCTGAAAATGATACTGCAAACGGGAATGCTTTCTCACGTTCGTCATCCTCATTAAATGTAAAGTTGTCTGAAGATAAATATGTTTTGTATGAACTACAAGGAAAGAGCAAATTGTCAGCGGCTTCTATCCGTTGACATAGCACAAAAAGTCATCGACAAAAATTAATGTCAGCGTGTAACACCCTTCCTTCCTTGGTCAGCCACCTTCTGACGAAGGTAGTGACGTATCGGGTCGTCAACTTCTGAAGGCGACGGGATGTTTGTCGCGTTTTGGTCTTGAACGCGACAGGTATGTCGTCGCGTTTCTCTTCTGACTACAGCATGCAGTTTTATCGTCTTACTGTCGGGACAGTTGGGACACGTATCGAGACTCTGTCATATAAAAACGACATGTCAAGTGTCACGTTCATGGTGTCAAGCGTGAGAGGGAGACACGTGGCGGATCTGATGGTCAGATCTGACCATGACTTTAGGGTCGTGACAGGTTAGTCGTCGCATTCAGTAAGTGAACGCGATGAGTGGCTGTCGCGTTCTCAGAT